>CBVK0100603417.1:0-16833 GCA_900067695.1 Picea abies | reverse complement strand
GGGAGAGCTTTAAGGAGTGCGAAGGTGATTTTTTCTTTGTCAGAAAAATTGTGAACAGAGAAATAACCTTCTAGCAGAGTTAACCATTTTTCTAGGGCTTCTGCATCTATCTGTCCTTCAAATATAGGAATACCAAAGTTAACTTGTACCTTGAAAGGTGAAGTGCCTCCAAAGTGGACACTTGATGAATATGCACCTGATGCTATCGGCAGGCATTGAAGGATGTGGGAAAAATTCTCAATCATTTTGTCCCTCTGTCATGTGAGAGCTTGCTCAAGCAACATATTGATAGGATCGTCTGCTCCGTAGTTTTTCTTTTCTTCTGCCATTGAGGGTTTCTTGGGTGTGCGAGACCAATTGTCTTCAAGAGAGACAAGCTCGAGACCCAACTTTCTATACTCGGACCTCATCGGGGACATGCACTGAAAAATGATCAAGAGCAGCCTACTCTGATACCACTGATCCAGATTATTTTCGGCACAAAATGAGAGAGGAGATATAACACATAAATATTTAGAGATAATGCAAGAGAGACAAAAATATAACAGAGATATTGTGGAAATAACAAGAGTCACAGATATACAGTAATACATGATTTCTATTAATGAAATAAATGTACAAAGACTGTAAAAATACAGAGTGAAAGACTCACTAGAATGGTGGCAGCTTATCTCTGAGAAGAGATGTGACGGCTACTAGCATTCGCAAGAAGACGATTACAGTGAGGCTCTGAATGCATTTTTACAATAAGCAGGAATGCCAAAAACCCTAGACATCCAAAAACCTAACCCTAGGATATGAACTGCGAAAAGTCATGTGGGCCACGTTTGGGTAAGTTAGTACATCAACTTCCCGGGGTCGTAACTTTTGCATGCGATTTCTGTTTTAGGCGTATGATAGCTTGTTGGAAAGGTATCGTCGAGGAGATTCATTTTGGGAGACCAATTATGCCTTTATATATCATTGAGAAACTCTATCTCAAAAAACCTTCATTTGGGCCCTCAAAATGGCCCCAAAAGTTAAAACCTGCTAAAAATAGTAAATTGCCTAAATTGCTAGAAAACTGTTTTGAGCCAGTTGGAAAAGGTGGGTGGCCACCGATATCCACCTGGATCAATCCTCCTCTAGATACATTGGTCCTGACAGACTTGGGATACTTCCATATAGATCTTGTCTATTCGTCTACCAAACGAAAGGATACTCCCTTTCGATAATTGGACTCGCTATCCTTTCTGAACTTAGGTAATGAAATTCAATTTCTCAGAGCTTCATATTCACATGAATTTGAAACCTTCAAGAGATAACTCCTTCTTGCATAGGGTTTCTATACCTGAATCACATAAATCCTTCATATGGTTCTTGGGTAATTTATCTCTAGTCTTAGTCGAGTTTTTGGATAAGGGCTTGGGTACTTCTCAAAGTCCCTAGGCTACTGACATGAATGAAGTGCCTTCCTAACTCACCGAGTTATGAGCTATGACACCAGGGCAGGGTAATCTCATGGGTTTACCATAGCGGTAGCCATACCAAGGATTTTACTCCGACTCTGGGACATGATGCAATTCCCTGGGGAAGGTGCCTTCGAGGGATTAAACCAGAACACCAAGAGAATCAGGCAGGTGGGACGATTGTTAGTGGAATGGAATCATGCTCTGGACTTACTCACTTATATAAAAACCAACTGTGGCATATAAGTATACACATGCATTCATTATTTCCAATCTAAATTACAAGGAAATCATAACATACATAAACCATTTATGGGAATATAAACATGAGCATGTATCCATGATATTCAATTCAAAATACAAGGCATAAAACACTTATCAGAACCACTAGGCATGATGCGACTGCTGAGAGGGGTGCTCATTTCCACCCAACTATAGGGACAATCACTCCCAATGGATTTATCACTGGCCACCCCTGAGCTTAGGCCATGATGCTCTGAGACTCCATATCTTACTTCCAGCTCAATGGAAGTTGGGGAAAAAGGTTACTTTACTTCTCCCAATACATGAAAAGATGAGGACAAAGGTTACTCTCCTTCTCCTGGCTCTGTCTCTATTCTCTGTGATCAAAACTCACTTTTCAGTCTCAATCCTTCCTCGGACCCAAGAGTTTCTACTCTCATCTCTGCAATCTTCGTAGGATGCCCCCTCTGTCCATCACGCTTCCCTTCTTTCCTCCCTCAGAAAGGTTGTGTGTGGCTCAAATCCCCCTGTCCGTGGTCAGGTCTGGAAGCCATATAGATGGAGAGTCTGCTGCATCCCTCATTAAATCTTGAGGAGTCCTTTCCCACTTACCAGCCTGACGGGAATTCATTCCTAGTCAGAGGGCTATTCTGATCTGAGAAACATTAACTCTAGCATGGTACTGGTTCAGTGGAGGTTATCGCAACCATTCTGGGTTCCCTCCAACACCTTTTCATTAGCAATCGTGGTCTCTCTTTCTTAGCACATCCCCTCTCTCAACAGTCATGCAACACGTTTGCATTATCCATCAAAATAATAGGATTTACATTCATCGACCTTTATACAAAGGTCCACCAAATTAAACATTCACACTTTGAGTTTGCCATAGTTCCTGGCCAATAAAGTTATCTTTACAAAATGGGGGAAACATGGTGTTACAATTCCCTCCCCCTTAAAGGAATCATCGTCCTCAATGTTCTATCTACCAATATGTTATGTATGTACAGGAGTAAACAAAATCAAAAATTCTTGCCTCATGGCATCTTCCATTTCCCACGTAGCCTCATCTGGGCCAAAGTGTTTCCATTTCACCTTGACCTATGCAATGGTTCGATTCCTGAGTGATGTTTCCTTCATGTCTAGTATGCATTGGGGTTCTAGCGGGAATTCTCCCTTCAGTTCCACCTGGATCACAAACTAGTCAATTATATGATTAGCATCATGTGCATATTTTTTTAATAATGAAACATGAAAACAATTATGTGCCTTTACAGTGGGAGTAAGTGCTAGCCTATAGGCTACAGGTCCCACTCTATCTAGGAATTCAAAGGGTCCAAAATACTGAGGTGCCAACTTGGCACAGGCTCCCATACTCGGGGAACTCTTCCAGGGTCTAACTTTGAGATAAACATAGTCTCCGGCTTTGAGCTCTCAGGGAGTTCTCTTTATGTCGGCGTAACTTTTCTGTCAGTCCTGAGAAATTTTCAGATTTTACCATATCTGCACTACTTGTTGTTCCATTTCTTTCAGCATGTCGAGTCTGATTGTAATTTTCTCCACTGGATTATTCCAGTTGATTGGGATCTTGCACTATCTACCATAGAGGGCTTCAAATGGGCTCATCTTTAAGGATTTTTGATAACCGTTGTTGTAGGAAAACTCTACCAATGGTAGTTAGTCTTCCCACTTCTTAGGCTGATGCATTACGTGCATTCTTAGCATGTTCTGTACTATTTGGTTTACTCTTTTTGTTTGTCCATTAGTTTAAGGGTGATAGGTTGTGATGAACAACAATTTAGTCTCAAAACTGGCCATTAGGGATTTCCAAAAGTTTGAAGTGAATTTGGTATCTCTGTCAGATACAATTTCCTTGGGTATGCCATGCAGTATGAATATCTCCTTCATGAAGATGTTGGCAATACCTATTTCCTTGCAAGTTGACTTAACAGGGATGAAATGGGTAGAATTACTTAGTTTGTCCACCACAACCATGATGGCATCATTTTTCTTGGTCTACTTTGGTAATCCGGTGATGAAATCCATGGAGATTGTTTCCCATTTCCATTCTGGAATCGGTAGGGATTGTAACAATCTAGCTGGATGTCGGTGCTCTGCCTTAAATTGCTGGCATTCTAGGCACTTAGCTATGTATTTATTTAACCTAGGCCAATAGAATTGTTTCCTAGTGGCCGTTATCATCTTTTGATATCCCGAGTGACCAGTGTATGGTCTCTTATGCAGTTCATCCATTATGAACCTCTTCAAGTCGTCACAGTTTGGAATATACAATCTATTTATGTAAGTCAACAACCCTTCCTCGAGCATTTTGTAGCCTTCATACTTCAGCCCTGTAGGCTCTTGCCTTAGGTATGAAGTCACGGTCTTAAAGAATGCATCTGTCTGTTGTGCATTTCTAATTCTCTCCCTGACATCCATTTTGCAGGTACTTACTGTTGCTAGATGAATCATTTTTATACTTCTGCTAATGGTATCGACCACCCTATTTTCTTTTCCTTTTATATTTTTTATTTCAAAATCAAATTCACTTAGGAGAGCCATCCACCTCGCTTGTCTGGCATTGAGTTTTGGTTGATCAAACATGTGTCTCAATCCACAATGATCTGTCATAAGCACAAATATTCTACCCAGGAGGTAGTGTCTCCACATTTTTAAAGCTTGTACTATGGCAACCAAATCTAGGTCATGGGTCACATAATTGATCTCATGCTCATTTAATTTCCGGGATGTATATTATATTACACGTCCTTCTTGCATAAGGACTCCTTTGAGTCCTTCCTTGCAGGCATCTGTACACACAAGGAAATCATAATCCGGGTCTGCAATATTTAGCATAGGTGCATGGGTCAGGAGGTATTTTAGTTCCTAAAATATTTTTTTTGCATTTTGACGTCCAAATAAATTTAATCCCCTTTTTCTGAAGGGCAGTGATTGGACAACCAATCTTGGAAAACCCTTTTATGAATATTCTATAGTATCCTGCTAAGCCCATAAAGGACCTAATATCAAATACATCTTTCGGGGTAGGCCATTCCATAATGGATCTGATCTTGTCAGGGTCTACTGCCACCCCTTCCTTAGATATGACATGGCCTAAGTATTGGACTTGCTTTTGAAAGAAATTTCACTTGCTAAACTTAGCATAGAGATGATTCTCCCTTAGTACTTGAAGTACAAGTCTAAGATGTTCTTCGTGCTCCTCCCTGTTCTTGGAGTAGATTAGGATATCATCAATGAAGACCAATACAAATTTGTCTAGAAATTTTCTAAGTACATTATTCATCAAGAACATAAAAGTGGTGGGGGCATTGGTTAACCCAAATGGCACCACCACAAATTCGTAGTGACCATACCTTGTCCTTAAGGTTGTTTTGTGGATGTCTTCATCCTTAATCTAGACTTGATGGTAGCCAGATATTAGGTTGATCTTTGAGAATATGGATGCACCTCCCAATTGGTCGAACAGGTCATCGATTCTTGGTAAGGGGTACTTGTTCTTTATGGTTTCCTTATTGAGTTGTCTATAATCTATGCACAGTCGGAGTGTGCCATATTTCTTTTTCACAAACAGGATGGGCGCTCCACATAGAGATACACTGGGTCAGATGTAGCCTTACTCCATAATCTCCTTTAGTTGTAGCTTGAGCTCAACAAGCTCTGGCATTCTCATTCTGTATGGCATTCTAGATGATGGTACCGCTCCCGGTGTAAGTTCTATTGAGAAGTCAATATCCCTTCTCGAAGGTAGACCTGGTACTTCTTCTGGAAATACATCCTTGTATTCTCTTAATATGGGGTGGGCCTCTAGGTTTGGTTTGTCATTTTCAATGGATTCCAACACCTGTATTACATATAAGGAACACCCTTTTCTGCAATACTTCTTCATTTGAAGGGTCAATATTTGTCTCACTGAGATAGTCTTCTGAATCCCTTGGGGGGTCATCTTTGTCCCTTCTTCGTTTACACATTCTAAAGTTTTATGATAACAATCCATTTTAGTTTTATGAGCATCCAACCAGTCCATACTAATCAACAAGTCATAATATCCCAAGGGAAGTATGTTAAGGGTTGCTTGGGTGGGCAATCCACCCATGATGAATTGGTAGGCTGGTATAGCCTCTGCCACCTTTCTTTTGGTCCCAGTGGCTAGTTGTAGCACCCATGGTTTGACATGTCTAATTGGTTACAATTTACACTTATCGGCAATCTAAGGGGCTACATAACTCAAATTAGAACCTGGGTCAATTAAAATAGAAATTGGATGGTTGGCGATCATACATTCCAACTCCACTACTAAAGCTTGGTGGTCGACTTGATTATTGTCCATGGCTACATAGATTTGTGGCATGCTCCTAGCCACATCATTGACAGTGGTAGATTCTTGGATATTGTAAACCCCCTTATTTTTTTGTTGTCTATGTGGGTAGTCCCTCAATCTATGATTCTCTCCACAACTCCAACATTTTAAGGGTTCCTTATTTAGGTTATAGGTCTTTGTTGGGACTGTCTGAAAAGGTTTATTTTCACTTTGAGAGGGGAAATTTTGCTGATATACACTTCTAGCAAGAAGGATACCCCTATAATATTTTCCATAGTTCTTAAATCTTGAGGAGTTAAAAGTTTTCTTCTGGAATCCCAAACTATTCTTTTTCTTCCAGTCCTCATTGTTACACCTCAAAATTACTCACTTCAATAGTGTCGCAAGTGTCATCATTACAAGTGTTGTAAGTGTCTCATATTGACCAAAAGTGTTGCAAGTGTCACAAACATCATACTACCATATTTCCTATGTGGTACCTCTAACGACATCATAAAGACACATAAGACACCTCAAAGACTAATTTTGAAGAAGAGAAATCAGTTGACAGGGAGTACAAGCCTTTTGCCACTGAAAGAACCACTCAAAAATGGATTTTGGAGAGAAGTGATCCCCTATACACTGTCAGGGAGCACTAACGCTCCCTATCCCTCTTTGGAGGAGCGTTATAATGCTTTGATGCCCCTTTTGGGGGAGCGCTGCCTTTTCTGAGCGAATTTTTGGTTTGTTGAGCTAAAACAGGGAAGAATCCCCTCAATCTCTCAAGGTGGTTGGATTCGAATCAAATGTCTAGGCATGATATTAGGGAAGATCCTCAACTGAAGGAGAAGAATCCTCAAATTATCCCAAATATCTCTCAAGTGGTTGAGCCTCTCCAAGGTTATATAAGGAGGCCTTCTCATGGTGAAAGGTACATGGAGAATACAGATTTGAGATACCAAACTTATCATCTCATAAGTGGTATTGATAGGGAATGGAGATTGATAATTGCATCAAACTTATGATCTCATGAGTGAGATGCCATCAAATAAATCAGTGTAGATTACTTGGGCAATGGGTTTGGACAAGGAGAATTGGATAAAACTGCTACACCTCCATCAAAGGATTGTAAGCACTTTTTACTTGTTCTTATCAATAATCAATGCTTGGCCTGTTTCTTTGAAATTTATGTTTGCTCCACATGAATTTGTATACAGTAGATGGATCTATGTTTAAGCTAATATTAGTAGAATAGGAGTCTTTTGTACCTTTATTTGTCTTACAGGACCTATCAGGGAGCTCAGGATCGAAGCTTAGCCAGGACTTTGCAAGGACAAACCTCGTTCACAAGGTACATATATTTCTTCTTCTCCTTCATATATTGGCTTGATTAGATCTAAAAGGATGTCAGTTTCCATGTTAAGCACTCTTCTGTCTTAGCCTTAGAAGTCTAGAGACCAAGAGGGAATCCGCTTGTCCTCAGAAGGATTATCCTAGAACACTCGTGGGGTCTTGTCTTGCTCCCAAACTATTCATAACAATACGTCGCCTTCTGGATAGCTTCTTCTAAGGTCCTTGGTTTGTCGAACTCAATCCTATCCTGGTAGGTCTGAGGTAATCCACTAATGAACTGCTACATTTTTTTATTTTTCATCTTTTATGTAGGGTACATACCTCAGTAGTTCAAGGAATTTATTGAAAAATTCCTCTATGGTGAGCTTCCTCAGTCAGAGTTCATAGAATTCCTTAGTTTTCCCATCCATGTATTTTTCTCACAAATATTGCTTCCTGAAGTATTTCTCAATCTGTTTCCATGACAATTCCTTCTCATGGAATCCTTTCACATTTCTAAGGTCTTCCCATCATATGGAAGCCTTTCCATTCAGGTTGAAGATGGATATTCGAGCCTTCAAGTTTTCAGAGTAGTCATGGACTCTGAAATATTTCTTTAAACCAAGCATTCAAGCTTCCGCCTCTTCCCCCTTATTTATCTCTCCATTGAAAGAGGGTTGTTTGGCTTTCTTGAACTCCTCAGGACCTCGGGTTTTGGAACGCTTTCATTTCTTTCCTTTATTATGAGAACGCGAGTTGGCCCTGCTACTAGAAGACCCTTCGAAGTTATCAGCTTCCTTTCCAGAGGAATCTCCCAATGAGTGTCCCCTTCCTACAAGTTGGACCTTATTCATGGTACTTCTCCCAGTGGGGTCACTTATGGAGTCAAGTTTTCGGGTCTCAGGTGGACTCTGACCTCTCTTCTTGTGTTGTCGATCCACATGAATGGTTGCGGGTTCGTGCTGCAGTTGCCTCTATATGTCAAATAAGATATGTAGCAAGAATACACTAATTTCTATTTGTTTATCTTTCTCCTTTATCAGTCTCTCATTGTCAGCCTTGAAACTCTGTAGCTCGGCCTTGAGACTTCTTACAGTCTCAGCCAAATTCAGAGGGGTTTCCACTGCCCTCCTTTCATCAGATTCCTCATATCTATTGTGGGAGCCATCCCCCACTTCATGGCATGTCATCATCCTTTAGTATTGGGGTCTTCCCGTGATTCACTAACTATTCAAGTGTTGCCAAAAAAACATATAGTTAGCTAACAGTCTATTATTTCATGAACAATACACGGTTTAAAACTTCTTAATGTACACACACAGTACAAGGTTTCATTCCTTTCCTTAATAATCTTTTTAAATCAGACTTCTTAAGAAAGAGGTAAGGTAGGGTGTCACTCCTTGTAAAGTATCCATATAGAGTTACTTCAGTGAATCGTCCATAAGCCCAAGCAGGCCAAGTGTTGTAACCATGCTCTGATACCATTTTGTCACACATGCACAATGGGCATAATAATTTTTGTGCCTTTTTTTCAAGGGACAAAATACCTAAATTCCTACAGGGGCCTAGTGCAGGCTAGCTCTTCCCTTATCCTCCTCCATGTGACCACTACCCATGACCATAGGCTTAGTTTAAATGGTGCATCACATTTCGTGACTTCGGAACTTTCGCTGCAAGGTGCCCTATCTCCAACTCCCGAGTTCTGAAACCCGATTAGGGGCCTAGAAAGAACTATCCCTCCCACCTATGATCATGGTGTGGCCTTCCTCTAAGGTTGGGTTCCAACTCCCATATTTTTTGGGACTTCGTGATTCAGAGAATAACAAACAGTTCTTCCTTCCCTTCCAAATCTCAGACTCTCGAAGATCTGACGACTTCAAACCCTCTGCTAACCAACGACCCAGATTAAGTCAATGATTTTCCTTCATGACTTTGGGAAAGTATTCACTTCCATTTTCCCGATGACCAAATATTTGAAACTATGAACAAGATAAATTGATGGTTCATAGGTCTCTCTCTATCCAATGGCCTAGATTAAGTCAGGATTTTTCCACTCGTGAAGTTGGAAAAACCGTCCAACTCCTCCTCCTTGAAATCCTGAAGTCCGAAGCTCCGAAATTCTTCCACTCTACATATCAACGGCTCTAAGCTTCCAACAAATCCATGACCCAAATTTTTACGGGACTTCGCGTCTCGCAAAGTTGTAAAGGTCGAATGCCTCCATTCCCCAATTCTCGAAATACCGAAATCTCAAGCACCAGATCAACGAACTTCAATCCCCATGATTCAATGACTATTATCGAATCATGGTTACGTGATTCAGGATTTCTAGAAACTCCATCCTTTGACTTCCCTGAGTCATGAGTCAGTGAAATGCTGATCTCCCACCATGCGTCCTTTCTCAATGGATGGTCTGGATGATTTCGTGAGATCTTACTTCGCGAGTTTTTCCTCGTCTCCACCTCTGATCTCCCGATACCCGTTTTCACGAAATGTATGGATCTTCGCCATGTGTCCTTCCTGATCCAATGGTCCAGAATGAGTTTTTTTTTTTTGAGTCCTTAAAACTTCGCCTGTTGACTCTTCTGATGTACGAGTCAGTGAAATGTTGATCGCCCTCCACATATCCCTTCCAATGGATGGTTTTGATTACTTAGGGGCTTTTAGGACTTTGAAAAGTCCACTCTCCCACCTACACAAGGGTTAAGATCGATGGTCAAGGTAGCTCTCGATGGATTCTGGAATCTACGATCCTGATTCCATCGCTACTTGCGAAGACTGAAGGGGTCTAGGCGTTAATGCCTGCGCTCCTCCTCTAGATCCATTGGTCCTGACAGACTTGGGATACTTTTGAAAGGATCTCATCCATTCGTCTACCAAATGAAAGGATACTCCATTTTGATAATTGGACTTGCTATCCTTTCTGAACTTTGGTAATGAAATTCAATTTCTCGGAGCTTCATATTCCCACAACTCTGAAACCTTCGAGAGCTAACTCCTTCTTGCATAGGGTTTCCAGACCTGGATCACATAAATCCTTCAGATGGTTCTTGGGTAATTTATCCCTAGTCTTAGTCGAGTTTCTAGATAAGGGCTTGGGTACTTCTCAAAGTCCCTAGGCTATTGACCTAAATGAAGTGCCTTCCTAACTCACCGAGTTATGAGCTATGAAACCGGGGCAGGGTAATCTCATGGGTTTATCGTAGTGGTAGCCATACCAAGGATCTTACTCCAACTTTGAGACATGATGCAATTCCCTGGGGAAGGTGCCTTCGAGGGATTAAACCAGAACACCAAGAGAATTAGGCAGGTGGGATGATTCTTAGTGGAATAGACTCATGCTCCGGACTTACTCATTTATATAGAGACCAACTTTGGCATATAAGTATACACATGCATTCATTATTTCCAATCTGAATTACCAGAAAATCATAGCATACAGAAATCATTTATGGGCATATAAACATGAGCATGTATCCATGATATTCAATTCAAAATACAAGGCATAAAATCCTTATCATAACCACTAGGCGTGATGTGATTGCTGAGAGGGTTGCTCGTTTCCACCCAACCATAGGCTCAGTCACTCCCAATGGATTTATCACTGGTCACCATTGAGCTTAGGCCATGATGCTCTGAGACTCCATCTCAATGGAATTTGGGGACGAAGGTTACTCTCCTTATCCCAATATAGGAATAGATGAGGATGAAGGTTACTCTCCTTCTCCTGGCTCTGTCTCTATTCTCTGTGATCATAACTCACTTTTCACTCTCAATCCATCCTTGGACCCGAGAGTTTCTTCTCTCATCTCTGCATTCTTCGTAGGCTGCCCCCTCTGTCCACCATGCTTCCCTTCATTCCTCCCTTAGAAAGGTTGTGTGTGGCTCGAATCCCCCCATCCATGGTCATGTCTAGAAGCCATACCGATGGGAAGTCTACCCCATCCCTCATTAACTCTTGAGGAGGCCCTCCCACCTACCATCTTGACGGGAATTCATTCTTGGTTAGAGGGTTGTTTTGATCTGAGAAACATTAACTCCAACATGGTACTGGTTCAATGGAGGTTATCGCAACCATTTCGGGTTCCCTCCAACACCTTTTCATTAGCAATCATGGTATCTCTTTCTTATCACATCCCCTCTCTCAGCAGTCATGCAACACGATTCCATTATCCATCAAAATAACTCGATTTACATTCATCGACCTTTATACAAAGGTCCACCAAATTAAACATTCACACTTTGAGTTTTCCATAGTTCCTGGCCAATAAAGTTATATTTACAGACTGGGGGAAATAGGGTGTTACAAATAGTATCTCAAACGGTGTTCCAAATATGAATTTCTTGATGTTCAGTGATATCTGGCACTGTCTGCATCGTTCTAACATCAGCCATAAAACTTCCACATGGTTTTTCAATAGACTATATACTGACCAATCATCTAGGTATACTTCAAGAAACTGATGGATGAATTCCTTAAATGCTGTGATGACCACTCTGGAAAATATTGCGGGTGCATTCTTCAGTCCAAACGACATGACTATGTACTGATAAGATCCCCATTCTATCGGGAACATGGTCTTGTTTCTGTCCTCTTGTGCTATCTTAATCTAATGGTAGCATGAGAATCCATCAGTGAATGAGTAAGCTTCATGTCCTCCCACATTCTCTAACACTTCATCTGTGAACGGTGTAGGGAATGGTTCATGTAGGCATGCATCATTCAACTTCCTCAAGTCAACGCATATCCTAATCCCTCCTTGTTTCTTGTCCTTTACTACTATTGGACTTATCCATTCTAACTCCTCAACCAGTTCTATGATGCTGGCTTCGAGCATCCTGTCAATCTCAACATTGACTTTTTGTTTGTATATTGGGTTCAATCTATAGGGTCATTGTCTGATAGGTCTCGTGTCCGATCTAAGTGGTATCTTTATTTATCCTAGTTCTCTGGCTACACCCTTCATCTATGTGAATGTTGTGGGAAAGAGGTCACTGTATTCACGCAACAACTCTGTGATACTTTCTACCATTTTCTCATCCCAGTAATCTCCAATGTTGGCCATTTTGGGCTGCTCAGCTATCCCGATGTTAACTTTCTTTACCTTGATTGGTGTGGAAACAAATTTTGATTCTATGGGTGGTCCTTCCGCATATCTTTCACATTCTACTTCTTCAATATGAATATTGTGCAGGTCATATTTGTCTGGTGCTTCCTCCTGTACATGGTAACATGACAACAGTTCCTTGACTGTCTACTTGTTCCACTATTGTTCTTCTGTGATAAGTTCTATTTCTAGTTCTTTGATGAATATGACTCCTCTGATCCATTTAAGGGATACATCTATGTTGGGGTTCTCATGCTTGAATCAGAAAGTGACTGTAAAATTCTGTTGCAATGTCCTCCATGTCGTAGTTCCTTTGTGCAATTCCTGGTCCATATACTAATTTGTTGGTATGCCCTCTAGAGTATGTATGAAGTGATGAGGCCATTCCTCTAGTGGTGTCATTTTCCACAGCGTTCTGCACTTCTCCATGTGTTTTGCTAGTGTCCCTTGTCCTTCATATTTCTGTTGTTTGTTATTTTTTTGTTCTACACCGAACCTGTGTGCACCCCACCATCTTGCGAGTGTGGACTTTAATGCTAAGTCAAGTGTTAACAGTCTCTGGTTCTCTAACACTTTGTCTTCATATTGTGTCAATAATGTTTCTAAATCATTTAGTCTATGGAAACTGGGTGGTTCTCTGATTTATGTGCCTAGCCATCTTACTACGCGGTCTATTCTTGCACATCTTCTCGCGGATACTTAGTGTAGAATCTGCTGCCAGTTTTCTAAACCAGTGTCTGAGTCTGTTGCACATGAAGTAATGCTCCACCAATTGAGCACCCCATCTTTAGTTGGGTTTATGTAATCCTCATCATGCACATTTTTTCTGTACAACTGGCTGATTTCCTCTAAGTCTAGGCAAGTAGGTTCTACAAACCTCTCCCGTTCTAATGGGTTTAAGGGTGCAATGACCTTGTATTATCCAGACTCAAATGTCATTTTCGTGGTTTTCAAATTGATTATGGCCTGGTTTTCGAATGCCCAATCCAGACCAAGTAATGTTGGGTAAGGTGTTGTGTCATCCACTATTTCAATGACTTCAAAATCTTCTTTAGTGCGCACTCCATCAAGATATACGATCACTCCTTTCAGTCTACCTATTGGTAAGACTCTGTGTTGATTTGCTAGTTTCAATTGAACGGGTGAGTATCATAATGTTGGCTCTCCCATGCATTTCCATGTATCTTTTGGTGATACATTCACTTCGGATCCTAGATCTAGTATAATGTCTCCCATATTGAAATCACCAATGTTAGCATTCAGTCTAAATTCCCTACTTGTTCTTCTTCTTGTGTGTAGGTGATTAATTTTTTTTGGTTCTATCTTTTCTTCCATCTCGCTGCTACATTTCTCTAGGATGTTTTGAAATATATTCACAAATGAGCGATCACTTAATACTTTTACACATGATTGCAAAAAGCCTTTGATTGTACTTACTTGTCCCATGGGCTGCATCCCATTGGTATGATTCAGTGATGGCGGAATCTCATATTCTGGTGCTTCCTTGTAATGTTGTGCAATTGAATTCGATGCCATGTCCTCCTTCTGAAATTCTTGTCTGGCCTCCTTAAAGGTCTCCTTTTCCTTTTGTGCATCAAACTGCTTCCTTGGTTCAACATTCTTCTTTACCCATTGGTTTTGCACTGGTTCCTGTCGAACTACATCATTCCTTGTTTTCGTTCCTCCAGGAGTGACTATATTGATATTCCATCCATCATCCCTTGCTTCGGCTAAAATCCACTAAACATTCTGATTGTTCTGGTTCCTCTTTTCCTGAATCTTGACTAGTAATGTCGGACATTCCTTTGTATCGTGGTCCGATGCATGACATTACATACAAGTTGCTGGTGGTAGTGGACATTCCCATGTATAATGTCTCGGTTGTTGACAATTGTGACATGTGACTGGTCCTCTACCACGTCCTCTACCTCCTCTGGTTCGTACTCCTCCTCTGTAGCCTTCTTGATCACCTCTCAGTGCATTATACTATGGCACTTGATTATACTGCGTGGTGTTGTATTGGGGCTATGCCAGGGTGTACTGTGGCTGCACGTTATTGTATGGTGGTTGCACAATGTTATACTGATGTTACGCAGTGTTGTATGTAGTTGGAACCAGATTGAACTGTGGTGTTGCTTGCCCTATCATCAGTTCAGCCTGTACTCTATATGCATCTGATGTTCTTTCTCGCATCAGCTCCATAGTTCTGCAATCTTTATCGTCCTGGCCCACTGACTTATAGAAGGTGAAATATGAACTCTTTGGAATTGTCTGGTATTTCTACATCATCGTGTAGTGATAAGGGTCGTGACCCGATTTCTTTCATATTTTGCACCATAGTCCACCTAGTGGTAATGAATTTGGCATACCTGCTGCCATATACTGCGCGAATGTTGGGCACTCATTCTTGTGGTGTCCTTTTGTCCTACATGTGGTACACCAAACAAATTCTCATTTTTCCTTGTTCTTATTCTAGTTCAGGTGAAATGTTAGATTCTTCAAATCCTCCTTCAATTCTTCGATAGCTAGGTCCATTTGCTGGTACTAGTTCTCTTCCAGTTGCAAGGCTGTCTACAGAGCCTTTGTCTGCATATAAATTTTTTGTTTTCATAAAGGATATTTTAAGTGTGGGAGTAGTGAGTTGACAAACAGGTGTCGATGCTGCATATCGGTCATAAGGTATTTTAACTTTCCCTTTAGTCGTTTGAATCTTTGGTTAATCTCCCATACATATTCTCTTGGTTTCTGTCTTATTTCAATCATCTCATTCATGTACTGATCCTCTGAGATCAGATTCTGGAACTCATTTATTAATAAATTCTTAAAGTCGATTAGTGTCCTTGTCATTCCAGGGGCACAGTTTGTGTCTAGACTCATGGACCAGTCTAGTGCATGGTCTCTTAGTGTAATCACTAGCTACATGAATTTGGTATCTTCATCAGTGATTTGTTTTTCTTCCCAGATATTTGTACAAATGAACAAATGATTCTCAAGGTCTTATACTGCTTCACCTTGAAATTCTGGTAATCTTATAGTGGGATCATGTCTTGACATTCTGAATACTGAACTACTACCTCCTCCGTGTGGTGTAGTTACTTGACTAGTGCTGCCTGAACTGGCTCCTCCAGTTGTTGCTCCTTGTGTAGATGTACTTTCTACTATCGGACTTCCTCCAAACTTCGGTTGTCTAAATGGCAGTGTTATATTTTGTGTATTAGTCACACATGGGTTTATGGGTTCCACATTGACATTAATATGGATAGGATGGTTTCCTTCTCCTCCTATTATTGGACCTCTCATTTTCCTCTCATATGTTGCATGCAGGATTTCCTCAATCTGCTCCACAGCCCGGAGATCCTCTACCTCTTCCTCATCACTCGCCAAGCCTTCCCTTGTGGCTATGGATCTCTTCTTGGTATTCACCTTGTATTGGTAGGGTACTCCGCTACGCATCTTTCTTGTTGATGCCAAGATCCACTTGATCTGGTAATCGTCCATCATGATTGGGTCCAAGGGTTCCTCTTCCTTCTTGCCTTTATCCTTACCTCATTCCATTTATCCTCTCTCTCTCAGTGCTTCTCCCCCTCCCCCCATGCACGTAGGGAAGTTTAGTTATCTGATTCCATTGTCATTACACCTTTGTTATATAGCAGTATCTTAATAGAAGTATACAGTGATCGAATGTACCTTCCTTAAGGTCCGCGTAGAAATTATTGGTCTGTTGCGTCGTATGACTTCGCTGTGTCCACTGCAAACTTTGTTATGAAGCCTTCCACAATATTGTCAAGCCAAAATTCCACTGCGTGGGTGAATTTGTTGTTCACCTACTATAACTGCCCAATCTAGCTATCGAATCTAGTTCATCGCATGGTTATCTTTCAACCTTAGTATCCACTCCTGCAGTAGATGCGGAAAATCACAAAAAAAGACTTCATGCAAATCAGTAAACACGTATTTGTCTAGATATTTTCGAGGTGTGATTCTAGGGTTTCTATTATCTTTCTATGAAATTTCTAGCTCTTTGGTTCTCAACTAGCCTTCAATTTCTTCTTTTGTGGGATTCCATGGTCTCAACATTCCCTTCTAATGGCTCATTTCTCTCTTCTTTTCTTCATTATTTTCTCGCTCAATCTATCTCCTCTACTCAGTCCTCTCTCATTCCTACCAACACAACAACAGAACCATTTGTCAGTTATTGTTCTTCCTTCTTTACCATCTAAGTTATAGACCCAGGGTTCATGTCTTTTGGGTTTCCAACAAAACCTCTAAAACTATCAGCCCTCCTGGTAAAACAAAAGGAAACACAACACATAGGATGTACTGCGCAGTCTCACCCGAGATAGCTTTAATGGTTGGCTGTAAGACTCAGGTGTTTACAACCTAGGAT
>CBVK0100603416.1:0-16833 GCA_900067695.1 Picea abies | reverse complement strand
ATGGAGAGGATGAGAGAGGTGTTGGTAGCCCAAGGCCTCAAACATCCAAGTCCTAGAGATAATTGCTAGAAAGTAATGAAAATTAGGCCCTAGCGATTTCTCTTTTCCTTAGACAATTTGAAATAAAATATGCAATAGGCAATGAAGTAGGATTACTAGAGTGCTACAATGGTAGGGCTCTATTATCTACTTCTAGATAGGTGATTTTCAAGAAATCTTAGCACGTGGAATATTACAGAGAAAAAGATAATAACATATGTCTTTCTCGTAGGGTTTCAAGCAAGAAATTTCATAATCTTTGACATGAAACAAGTAAATTCACCATAAGAATTCATTCACAATAAATAATTGCATATTTTATACTTACTTCACCAAGAATAATCAAGCCAACTGCTAGTTGAAGATCCTCCACATTGAAAATTTGCCAAAACACACCAAGATTTTCCTCCCCAAAAGTTGTGCACCATTAGTTTCAGGGAATAACCCTTAAAGAGGGTCGAATTTCGGACCTCACACTTATGTGATGAATGAATCATGAAAAAAAGGAGATAACTTTGTCTTTATTTATACAATAACTATGACATTTAATTTAAATTAGGTCATCAAAAGGTCGACATGGCCAAATTACATCAAAAATCCATTTTTTATATAAATGTCATTAATTAAACCCTAAAATCAAATCCAAGGGTGACACCATGCCCTTCTAGGGTGACATTATCCCCCTAGGGTGGAACGCTAGGCCTCGGATGAAAAACGTTTGGCCTCCAAAGGCCCCAAATGGTGCCACACATGCCAACTAGGACACAACCATCCTCATAAATGAAAACCCTGACTGGATGACGTCTAGGGTCAAAATGATGATGTCATGGGCCTCTAAGGGTCAACGTCCAAGGGGAAAGGCAAGACCCCCTGGGTCTAGGTCTATCGGAGTGTCCCTGGTGCAATGTCCTTCTTTCTTCCTGGTGCAAGCATGTGGTTTCTCTTTTCCCCCTGGTGGGGCTACATCATCAATCACTTGGGATTTCAACCCCATGGAGGTCTGACCTAATCATTCCCACATATGTACATGTTCACCTCGCAAAGTCCTGCAGCAACAAAAAGTATGCCCTCCAGGGGTTGATAATTCATAGGTATCATAGCAATGTCAATCAAATATAATAATCAAATTACCCAAACATGTGCATCAAACCCCCCTTTACCCAGACAAATGTGCAAGGACGTTATGCAATTTAACAAGTCAGGTTTGGAGAGGGTCTCAGGATGTCCTACTGGGATAATCCTCCTTAAGTTTGGGGTGTTTCTCAGGTGAGAGCCAATCTAGGTTATGTAAGTGTGTGAAATGGTGTAGGGAAGTGTTTGGGAAGAGGGTGGAGTGATAACAGGGAAATGTAGGTCTTGCCTATGGGTCCCTCTGTAGAGGGTGAGCCACACCTTATCATGGATGCCATTGTTCCCTAGCCCATTCAATGCCTTTTATTCTTAGTCTTATTGTTTTTGGTATTTTTCTTTTCTAGGGAAAATCTGGGGCACATTATCTTGGCATGGTGACTAGAGGTGACAGTGTTACCCACAAGCATTTCACGAAAATGAGAAGGTTGGCTCGTGATGAGACTCCCTTTCTATTGGCTATGCCACAAAGAGCCACTACCTTGGTTTGGTGACCAGATAGATGGTAGTGTCATACCGCTACATACCCATGGATTTAATAGGTCGGCTCATGATGAGACCTCCCATCCACCAACTAGTACCTTGAGTTTTGTTTTATCTTGTGGGTACCCTTTTCTTACTGAGAAGCCTTTTATTGATTTCTCAAGAATCCCTAGGCGAAGCATCTCAAAGGTTTCATTTTGGATTTTAACTCTTGCCAACTACTTTTACCCTCTAGGCCTTTAGCCCCTTCTTCCCACAAGGCAAGGTACAACCCTTCCTAGTGTGGAAAACCCAATGCCCGAACCAAGGTAGGGGGAGGTGAGAGGAATAATGATGGAAAGTGGCAAGTATGGAGGGAATGGAGGATGACCTTTCATAGACCCACCCAGTGGAAACTCATCCTAAAGGGGAATCAACTTACTAGGGAATTATGTCACCCTCCCATGTATGAACAGGTTAAAGAGCATAATTTCAAAGAAAACATTATGAAATGAAGGGGAATTTAGTGCAACATGTTCAAGTGCTTCAAAAATCAGATTGACACATACCATGATACCCGAAATCATTACCTCATGGAGCAAGACTTACTACTACTTCAGGACCAAGATGGTGGGATGGATGCTACTGTTGCTGATAAATGAGATGCACTGAAGAAAATATGGGCCCTCCAACGCCATGCTCAAGTTATCCGGCTCTCGACACTCCATGTCTAGGACCTGTGGGCCTCAAGACATGATCTCCTTAGTTATCCCTAGGATAGGGGATAACATCTGGCTCCAACTAGGGGACATGTGATCACCGTAGAGCGCATGAGAACCTCAGTATCTCTGGTATGACTTGTATCTGCTAGATCTCAACAAATGCATTAGTAATCATCAGGGTGGTGATATCACACCTCGCTCACATATGATATAGCAGATTAAAAGTAAGCATGTCTATATACATAATGGATAAATACAATATGAAAATGAAACTACAACTATGATAGCATGATATGCAGATGGTATATACAATGGATGCAAATTCCTACCTACCTATACATACCTGTTGGTTGAATGCTATGTGTAATCAAATAGCCAGTGAAACCATTCTAGCAATATCTCACAATACTTGCCTCTGTGCTTCATCATAAACCAAAACAATGACAAGTCAAGAACAAAAATAACATGAGTTAGAACATGTATCACACCATCGGAAATCGTAAAGTCTAGCTCATGGAGGCGGGAGGGAGGGATAAAATTATGCCAAGTCACACTTCTAGGAAAGTGTTCAATCCATCTTAGAAAGGGATCGTGCAAAACAAAAGGCTCAAAAGATTGACTCAAAGAGTGTGAAGGTTGGATACCTTGGACATCTTCACATACTGAGGTCTGGGGAGGGACTAGTAAGAACCTAGAGGGTGATTGACAATTTCTTAAGGGAAGGGTGAAAGAGTGAGATAACAAACTTCTTTTTAAGGTATTCAACCTACCCTTGAATTCTATACGAAGGCATTTCCCTGGAGAAAACTTAAAACAAGGGACATGTTTCCCAACTACACCCCTAGTGACATAGCAAGGTAAAGTAATAGGAGGAGGCTGGAAAACCTTGTCACAAGCACCCTGCTTTGGGCAAGCAATGTCCTGACCTCTATCAAGATCTGATCACAATGGTGGTTGATAATATTCTTCATAGAATAAATCCAAGCACTCAAAGGAATACTCATCAAAATATTCAAGGTATGACTAAAAATCATCAGGACAAAATAGAACTAGATCACCCTTGGAGATGTCTGTAATTATATTATTTCCTTGTTTCCAAATGTCAGAATCATTAGTAACCTCATATGATAGTTGTGAAATAAACATTTGGATATGATCCTCAATTTCATAAATGGGATCCTCATATGAACCAATCACATCCCACTTACGTCTTCCAACATGTATGAACTCATCAATATTATCAACCATGTCACTACCTTTGTCATAACATGAGGGATTTAAAGAATCCAAGGGCTCCTCTAACACTTCTTCACTTTCCAAATCATAAAATAAGGCATCATCAAAATCTTGGAAAGGGAAACGACTTACTGTGTTCACTTCCTTTTTTGTAGGAGTATCAATGGCTTGGATGACTTCATCAAATGGAGGAGGGTCTAGTACATCATCCCCAAGGCTCGTCTCTTTAATCATCTTTTCACCTTCATCAAAAAATGAAGGGCCTAGATCTTCCAAAGGTTCCTTTACTTCTTCACCTTCTGAATCATAGAACAAAGTGTCATCAAAAAACTGGAAAGGAAAATGACTCACCTCATTCTCTTCATCTTGTGCAGGAGATATAGGATCTCGAAGAGCTTCATTGGACGGAGGAGCGGATGTTAATGCTTCATCCTCATAATTCACTTCTTTAGTCAAATATTTGTTGCATTTTATCAAATCATGGAATAAATATTGTTCCTCTATAAGGGGTTAACAACTTTCTTCATAAATCTCTCCTTCTATATCAGAAGGTTCTTGGTATTGAGTATGGTACGCATCCTTGAGATCTTCCACAATCTCAGTGGTGAATCCTTCATCCTCTAGGGATATTATGATATTTTGAAGGGAAACTTCATATGTCTGGACTTATGGTTTGACAAACTCAATAAACTTACTGATGAGGTCTATGAAAGATGATATACCCCTATCTTCACAATAACCCTTAAACCAATCTTGCAAAAAAAATGGCAGAGAAAGTATGAGGAATTTTACGAGAACACTCTCCCCTTCCAATTCTATCTCACTTATAAACTCCAAGAATTCTACAATTTGAGTAATTTTGAGGTCTTCGAATCTTGGAGAGTTGTTTATCCATTTTATCAAAATAATATAGGTATCCTTAAAAAAATTTAAAACCATTAGTCGGATAAACTTGATCCCAGGGCGCCATGATCCAATAACTTGGAAATATTACAAAATTGAGAGTAACGTGGCACGTTGGAAAATTTTAGTGGAGTCACCAAATAATCTACTTAAAATTATCAAAAGGATAATGGATCTCCCTGAGTGGAGTCGCCAGGTAAGCTTTATAAGATAAAGGTTTACCGAAAAAGTGTCGTCTTGAGGAATATTGACTCAGTGTTCCTCGACAACGACGCCAAAATGTTGTCACACAATTTGTACTTTCAAAAAGCCCAAGTTAAGTGTATACAAATTTGGCATAACTGGGAGTGACCTATCACTGTCACCTTAATAGGAAACCCCTTTCTATTTAGGATTTTGTCAATACTACCCCAAGGGAGATGTCCCTAGTGACCTGAGGGTTTGAGAAGGCTAGGGTCAAAGTGTAAGAAAGTTCCCCCCTCTCACAATTCACTTGGATTCAAAGGGTTCTTTATGTATTATAAACATGAAGCAAATGATTAATGTTGTGTACCTGCCTAGAACAAGACAACAAAATAGAAAAAGGGCACTTTCCAAGTACAAAAATTATATTAGTGCTTCATAAGACAATGAAATCTTAAGAAATGTACTAGTTGATATAAAATTGTAGCAGTATAACAGTTTATAATAGAAATAAGAAATTTGTAACAACCACAATGATTATGCTCCAAAATGCTTGAGAAAAGACTAAAAATAGTATTTTTAGCTAGGTAGACTGATATTATATAGTCGCAAGCAGATTTGGTAATGTTTAGCTAGCAATATATGTCACTTTTAAGGTGAGTTTGTTGTTGTTAGATGGTTGTAGCAATCGTTTGCAACAACAGTAAGTTGGTTAGTGATTTAGGCTAATCTAAGGTTAGTAGGAGTTAGTGGATGTTCCAAAGAAGATAGCTTGCAAGTAGTTTGATCAATCAATCACTTGTAGTGGGCAGACTAGTGCCTTCTAGGGAAATGGAGTAAATGATGGCATCAACAACTCTTAGAGGAAAATAACAATGATAATACTTATCCAAAGGAGATGGAGAGGATGAGAGAGGTGTTGGTAGCCCAAGGCCTCAAACATCCAAGTCCTAGAGATAATTGCTAGAAAGTAATGAAAATTAGGCCCGAGTGATTTCTCTTTTCCTTAGACAATTTGAAATAAAATATGCAATAGGAAATGAAGTAGGGTTGCTAGAGTGCTACAATGGTAGGTCTCTAGTAACTACTTCTAGATAGGTGTTTTACAAGAAATCTTAGCAAGTGGAAGATTATAGAGAAAAATATAATAACATATGTCTTTCTCCTAGGGTTTCAAGCAAGCAATTTCATAATCTTTGACATGAAACAAGTAAATTCACCATATAAAGAAATGTAGATTTTCTACTTACTTCGCCAAGAATAATCAAGCCAAACCCTAGTTGAAGATCCTCCACAATGAAAATTTGCCAAAACACACCAAGATTTTCCTCCCCAAAAGTTGTGCACCACTTAGTTTCAGCCAATAACCCTTAAAGAGGGCCGAATTTTAGACCTCACACTTGTGTGATGAATGAATCATGAAAAAAATGAGATAACTTTGTCTCTATTTATACAATAAATATGACCTTTAATTAAAATTAGGTCATCAAAAGGTCGACATGGCCAAATGACATCAAAAATCCAGTTTTTACATAAATGTCATTAATTAAACCCTAAAATCAAATCCAAGTGTGACATTATACCCTTCTAGGGTGACGTTACCGCCCTAGGGTGGAACGCTAGGCCTCAGATGCAAAATGTTTGGCCTCCAAAGGCCCCAAATGTTGCCACACATGCCAACTAGCACACAACCTTCCTCATAAATGCAAACCCTGACTGGATGACGTCTAGGGTCAAAATGATGATGTCATAGGCCTCCAAGGGGAAAGGAAAGACCCCCCTAGGTCTTGGTCTGTCGAAGTGTCCCTGGTGCAACATGCTTCTTTCTTCCTATTGCAAACCTATGGTTTCTATTTTCCCCCTGATAGGGCTACAACATCAATCAGTTGGGATTTCAGCCCCATGGAGGTCTGACCTAATTATTCCCCCATATGTACCTGTTCACTTGGCAAAGTCTTGCAACAAAAACAACTGCGCCATACAAGGGTTCATAAGTCACAGGTATCATAGCAATGTCAATCACATCTAATAATAAAATTACCCAAACATGTGAATCAAACCCCCCTTTACCCAAACAAATTCGCAAGGACGTTATGCAATTTAACAAGTCAGGTTTGGAAAGGGTCTCAGGATGTCATATTGGGTTAATCCTCCTTAAGTTTGGGGTGTTTCTCAGGTGAGAGCCAATCTAGGTCATGTAAGTGTGTGAAATGGTGTAGGGAAGTGTTTGGACAGAGGGTGAGGTGATAACAAGGAAATGTAGGTATTGCCTTTGGGTGCCTTTGTAGAGGGTGAGTTGCACCTTATCATGGATGTCATTGTTTACTAGCCCATTCAATGCCTTTTATTATTAGTTTTATTATTTTTGGTCTTTTTCTTTTTAAGGGAAAAGTTGGGGGACATTGTCCTGGCGTGGTGACTAGAGGTGACAATGTTACCCACAAGCATTTCACAGAAATGAGATGGTTGGCTCGTGATGAGACCCCCTTTCTCTTGGCTATGCCACTAAGAGCCACTATCCTGGTTTGGTGACCAAATAGATGGTAGTGTCACACTACTACATACACATGGATCTAATAGGTCGGCTCATGATGAGACCTCCCATCCACCAACTAGTACCTAGAGTTTTGTTTTATCTTAAGAGTCCCCCTTTCTTACTGAGAAGCCCTTTATTGCTTTCTCAGGAATCCATGGGAAAAGCATATCAAAGGTTTCATTTTGGCTTTTAACTCTTTCCATCTACTTTTACCCTTTGGGTCTTTAGCCCCTTCTTCCCACAAGGCAAGGTACAACCCTTCCTAGCGTGGCAAACCCAATGCCCAAACCAAGGTAGGGAGAGGTGAGAGGAATAATGATGGAAAGTGGTAAGTATGGAGGGAATTTACGATGACCTTTCATAGACCCATCCAATGGAAACTCATCCTAAAGGGGAATCAACTTGCTATGGAATTATGTCACCCTCCCAAGTATGAACATGTTAAAGAGCATAATTTCCAAGCAAACGTTATGAAATGAAGGGGAATTTAGTGCAACATATTCAAGTGCTTCAAAAATTAGAGTGACACATACCATGATACCCAGACTCATTACCTCATGGAGCAAGACTTACCGCTACTTCAGGACCAGGATGGTGGGATGGATTCTACTATTGTTGATAGATGGGTTGCATTGAAGAAAATATGGGCTCTCCAGGGCCATGCTCAAGTTATTTGTCTCTCGGCACTCCATGTCTAGGACCTGTGGGCCTCGAGACATGGTCTCCTTAGTTGTCCCTAGGATAGGGAATAATAGATTCCACCCACTAAACAGGCTATGATACCTCGAGGGCAAAGCAAGGATAATAACTCTGAAATTCGGACTCAACCAATGTTTTCTTTTACAGTTTTCTTGATGACACCTTCTTGTGCCATTCAGTGTGTGCATAGAAGGTCCAAGATGTTATCTCAAGTTTCAGCAGATTTCATCATGATTTCTTGGCTTTTTCTCAAGGATACAAGCTTCCATTCATGGTTTTTTGGTCTATCATGGGCTTGGCTCTCTTCCTCCAATGTCTAACCTCTCAAAACTATTCTCCACCTCTTTTTCTCACAACTCTCTTCACCCCATTTGAAATTCCCTCAAACATAATTGCTAGAGAATTGAAACACAACTTCTATTCCAAGATCCAAGAATGTAGGGCAGACAGATTGCTAAAAGTTAGGAGTTGTGGCTTGGATTGAGGAATTTGTTTCCTCCACTCCTCTTCACTCATTTTTGTATGAAATTCAAAACTAAAATTGGGTGAGAATTGAAGATAACATCAGATAGATTATTTAAGCATAAAACCTCTTTAGACCCCCTCACCTTTCCCCTCTTGTGGTATCATAGCCCCTATAGTTGCTCGATCTCAGCCAATCTTGGTATTCTTCTTTATTAACTGCAAAACAAAAAGGTGTACAATATTCACAGCACGATGGTGTGGCGTAAATGTTGCAGAGTTATAAAGCATCCATCCAAAGTATTTAAGCATCTAATTACAAAAATTCCAATAGAAAAATTCAGGGTATTACAACAAGCATTATAAATAGAAGTTGAAGAGACTTTTGAGTAGTCAATCTCGTTCCATATGTTGTTCATGAGTGATATATATTAAACTATCATTAATTCTTCTTGTTTGCATCTTCCTCTGTTCTTCAAATTTTCTAGGAATTTATTTTGTGTTAGTTTGGTGAATACAATTGTTTCATCTTGTTCTTCTATGTTTCAACTTTCCAGTGTGCTCTTGCAAGTCTGATTTCACCTCTTTGAACTCTAGTTATGGTTGCATGAACATTGCACAACCCATTTTTTTATTAAATTATACCTCTTTTGTTCTCTTTATTTTCTGGGAATTTTTGCCATTAATCTATTAATACTAGTTGTATCATCCTCTTCTTCTCTCTGCTAACTTTTTGATGCGCTATCTTGGACCTGATTTCGACTTCGAAAGCTCAAGATATGTCTATTTGAATATTACACGGTCTCTTTTCCATTAGTTCATGGCCTTTTGTTCTTTGCATTTTATTGGATTTTTTGTCATCAGCCTTGCTTGGATTTATCCTTGAATGTACCTTCTACTCGATACCTTTCCAATGAGGTATCGTGGGCTTGATTTGGACTCATGTAGCTCAAAATATGATCATTTTCATTTAGCACTCAACAACCCTTGATCTGACCGTGGGGGAATCTGAACCATCAATATTCAAACCTAAAACATTATACCACATGCATCAGGTAAATCAAGTTTTCATGGTTTATATTTTTTTTACCCTCTTACTTTGTTTGTGTAAGGAACTAGAGGAGGCATAGGACCTAGGGCTCACATAGAAATTTTGGCCAATAATTGTATTAAAAATAGGAAAATAAAATAACTAACATAAAATAAAAAATCAATAAAATAACAAAAATCAAAATAAACATATAAACTAAAGTCCTACCCCCCAAATATTATTAAAATAATCAAATCCCCAAAATATCAGTCAGTGTTGGTAAAATTGATGTTTACTGACATGAATTTGGGAGGGTGAATTAAATTGACGGACAAAAGGCGTGAGTTCAATGATTTGAGCCCGATGGTCCAGTCGGGATGCCATGTAAAAAATAAGGTGAAACCCGCTGAAGAATTCCCGATGGTGAGGGCCCGAAAATATTAAACAATAATAAAAATATGCCACCATAATAAAATAATATAAGACCAAGAGTGAATGGACTTCGAGAGGGTGAGCTTGATAGGGCTATCATATGGCTCAAGTTCAATGAGTGAAATCCTGATGGGATATTTCCAAAATCCTGCGTCCAAGATATTACTAAAATAATAATCCTAAGGTAGGTTTATGAAAAGTCAAACCCAAAATAAATATTAAAATAATCCCTAGGTTATGTGTTGGTCGGACTTCGGAAAGAAAGGGAAGAGTTGTGTTAAGGTAAAATTCCGATGGGAAAACCCCGATGAAAACATTACGAAGAGGTAATATGAAGCCTAAGTCATGTGGAAAATATTAAAACAAGGTTGTGTGGCAGTGCAATCCCTACCAAGGAGGTTAGAAAGCAAATTGTGGAAAATGGGGTCGAATTGTAAATGAAACGAAGTATTTGGTGCAAAATTTATATCAGGTAAATGTTGTGCAAAATGTATATCACGGAAGATAGGTCAAAAGTAAATGACAGTCGCCAGGCACAGCAGCATCTAATTTTTGAAAGTATATAGCAAACCTAATTTTTTTGAAAGTATATAACAAAGTAAAAAAATTGTTGACAGTGCAAGATTAAATTTGGAAATTTAAATGCATTTTCCATATGGACTGGTGAAAGATAAAAACATATGATGACATAAAATTAATAGGAGATAAGTAATATAAAAATTTAAATGCATTTATGAACATGGGGTATATGTAAATGACGCTTGCATTGTTGAACGCCATTTATTTTGAAATATATAAAAAAATAAAAGTGTGTAACATATAAAAGAGTAGAGGCATTTGCCATACAAACTGTTGAAGGATAAGAATAAAAGTCTAACATATTAAAAAATAAATGGATTTGTTATACAAAATGCAGAAAGATAAGAATAGAGTCTGTAACATATAAAAATTTAAATGCATTTTTTATTTCAAGTATGTCAAAAAATGAAAGTTTGTTACATACTACTGCAAATTTTGAAATATAACAAAAAATTAAAGCCTGTTACATATAAACCGGAATTTCAATGCGTTTGTCATGTAGACTGGGATTGGGGCTCCCACAGACCATCGGAGAAATATGTACAAGAAACAGGATTGTGGAAAGAAGATAGAGTGCAATAGCTGCAAAAGAAAATAAATGGAAAGGTATAAGTGTTTGCCTATACATTTGTATTTAAGAAAGTGGAATAATCGGGCTGAGAAACAAAGAAAGATGAGATGACTAAACTTACAGTGAGGGTACATATGAGCACTTTGGCTATTTTCTTGCAGCTATCGTTTCATTGATATCGGCAATGACTGCGGTTTCAAGGATGTTCTCCATGACTGTTGGAATGTCGGGAACTGTCTGTTGTCTTTCATTGGCGGCCTGTTTTGAATTGCCTTTCAACCCATTCTTCAATGTAGCTTCTCATTGGGGTGACGTTGATCTCATTCCGGATTTTGATCTTGAAAACTTTGTTTTCTAATTCCTGGAAGTCGATAGAAAGATTAGAGAGAGCCTGATGAATTTCCTCATTCTGTACTGCATATTTGACTAGCCAGTCATGGACGTGAGCTTGATCAAATTGAAGGATGTTGTAAAACTTTTCCAGAGACAAGGTAGTCAACATATCAACCTGTTTATTGAACTCTTGCCTAGTTAAGGGCAAGAAGTTTGCGATTAATAGGGGGTCTTGGAAGTCATTGGTTTTCCCTGCTAAGTCTATATTTGACAGCTTTGTGAATAATTTATCTTTCTTCACTATGGCTTGTTCACATGATTGAACAATGAGACATGGGTTCTTTAATTTTTCTTTCCAACATGCGTTCAATTGGTCGATCTGGTTTTTGGATGGAAAATCTTCTTCTCTTCTTTTTGTTTCTGTCATATTGTTGACAATCTTGCCAAAAGGGATGACCATTTTTAAAAAGAAATTTTCTTCATCTTTTAATTCGGCTTGCAAAAGATTGAGCAAGCTATGTGCCCTGGTTCCAAGGGAAGCGATGGTTTGTGATCTTTTCCACGCCTGGGTAATCAGTTCCATTCTTTTTTTTGTACTGTTCTCCACATATCCTTTACAGGATGCGAGCAGGGTGGAGGATGCTTTTACATTGGGTGCAGGGGTGCCAGGCATGGGTATTTCCAAAGGATCGACAAGCAATGGCATAGGAATGAAAGTGTCTTCCAATTCCTTGACTTGGTCCTTCAGTTTGGCATTCTGGGTCTTGATGCATCCAATGGAATCATGAAGTGCTCCTCCGGTTGTGGTGTGAAGTTGACAGATTTGGGATGGCCACATGTTGGCAACGTCAACCTCTGAACGAGATTTGCCTTTGATATTTTTAACATTTTTTTTCTCAAATATCAATCTTTTGTTCTAGCTATCAAAAATAGCACTCTGGAACATGAAGGATTCATCTTCATTAAAATTTTGGGTAACGGATATGTCCATTGGATGGCTATGGTGGATGTTGTCTCGAGGTTGATCAAGGAAGGGGAACATGGCATCCAGATCAGTGTCAACTTCCATGTTCTGACTCTGAATTTTCAGCTCTTCTGCCTGACCCATATTTTTTTTTCTCTTCTTCTCTACTGGAAGCTTGTGAGAACTATCAATTTTAGAGTGAGGAGGGTCATTATCTCCTCCTTCATTTGAAGAAATCTGGGTTTCTTTGTTGTTGTGATGGGCCGTTGGAGCGATGCTCCGGGATGTCATACTTTTTGCAGTGGTATTTTTGAATTGAACACTCTTGTCACTGGGGCCTTTCCCCTGTTGCGTGTACAATTTAGTGCAGCTTTGCACTGTCTCTACGTCACCGGTATCAGAGGCAGGATCATCACTGTCTTTGTTTTTGGGCAGGTGTTTATTTACAAAACAATTGTCGAGGCCAAGTGATTATAAATGTTGTCTAAAAATATCATAGGGGTCGAATCCTCTTATGTCTTCAGCATACCTAAGGTTGGAGATGATAAAATGTGCTACGAAATTGTCAATTTTTTTTACGTTTTTCAAGACAAACTCCCCTATTTTCCAAGGCAGGGGAATGAACTGTTTTTTTTTCTTCCTTTGGAACAGATGGAACCAGTATCTATATTGACGTGCTACTTCTGCAATAAAAATTATGTCTGTAACGTGAAATGGAAGGAGAGCAAGTTGTTCCGTGGAGCCAAAAATTCTTATGACAGTGTAATTATCCAAATGTTGGAGTGTCCCCTTATTGTCCAAAAAACTAGTTGTCCGTTCAAATATGCGGGGAGCATTTTCTCCTAACAACAAAACTTTGAAAACAAACGGGAAGGCAATAAAAACCTCATAAAAACAGTGGGAATCCTTGTGCTTCCACAAGGCCTGGTACTAGAACGTTACTGGGTGGAATTCGCAGTTGACTTTTTTGGACAAAGACAGATGCAGAAATTGACAGGAATGTGTTATTGCAAAAACTAAATAGGATGACATATAAAATTTATTTTCCCTTTTGTAGCTTGACAATTGGGAAGATATTTCATGGGAAATTAACCTACCCCAATCAAAAAGGGCTTGTTCATTGACTGTGAAATACAAAATATAAAGAGCCATGCAGGAAAAAGTACCTGTGGACTCTTGTCCCGTTCTTCTTGTAAACAGTCAGGCAATTTCCCAAAATGGATTTCTAAATGAACTAACCTGCATACTTGTAATATCTTCAGGAACTAGATTCGGCCTTTCCAAAAAATGGGGCAAGAGGTCCAATCCGTTATTATGCTTTGCTAGGACCTGTTTGCAATCTTCTCCTTTGAATGTCAATGTTGGCTCGGGCAATTTCAGCATCTGGCGAAAGACCTGAGGTGACAAAGAAATATAAGAGTCATTGTGCAGTGGAATAATTCTTTGCTCTGCAATAAATTTATTGGCGCACCAAGAGACCAGGTCCTTACAGTCAAAAACCTCAGGGACACGATCTACATGAGCAATCCCGGAGGTCCAAATTATTTGGTTCTCTATAGTAGGGGTTGAGTAATAAGAAAATGCCCTGGACCAGTGGAAGTTATGGTCGTCATGCCCGAAGGTGTTCATTGTATCTCCACAGAACTGGTGGCGAGCTGATGCATAGGTTTATGAGAAGGTTTCTTTGTTGTAGATGATGGTTTAAATGAATTATTAGAACGAATAATGTAACTTTTTGTTAAATCTTGGTTAAATGCTTATGAATGGGAAAGCTCCTCAAGCCTTTCACTAATTAATGACAACTTGTATTGGTGGTGCATGATGAACTGATGAACGTGGCGGGTACGGCGAAGAGCAATTAAGGAATGGAGGTTTTGTGAACGTGCGAAGGGCACGCCGTGTGAACGGGATTTCATGATTTTGAAATGAACACTCGCAAGGGATAATATAATCCGCCCACAAATTTTGGTTTAATGCACATGAATATGAGATGTCCTCGATCCTTTCGCCCATCAAAGACAATATATATGGTTTCTGCATCATGACTTGTTAGAATTAAATGCCAGTAATTACATATTTAGAAACAAGATATCTTTATATATAACTTTTTATTTTCTTTTATTATAGACAAGTGCGAAGGTGACGGAGATGGCAGAGAGCAAGGAAAGAATGGCAAGCTCTGAAAAGCGGTCGGACGGGATTCAAAAAAGGGTTACGGGGATAGTCAGGGCAGTTGAGTGTTGCATGATGAAATTTCATGTTTCAGAATTTTTGAGTGCAAATTGTGTAAAACGGAAGAGATCATGATGGGGTAGTTGAGTGACCGGTTTGTATATTTGCGGAATTCCACCAAAGTGGCTAAGTATGGAACAGGGAAATTGCTAATTGCATACATGGAAATAAGATCTTATATATAATTTCCAACTGTTAATTGCAAAGGGGCGCGGATATAGGAAACAACGACTACGAACTAAATATTTATTCAACCCGCCAAACAGACGATTCGCCAAAGAAATTCGAACAAATGGCGAAGTATGGAAAGTGGATAGACGGGCTTCAAAATGGGGTGACAATAGTTCCACTAAATATGCGAGGACCCGACAGTTAAATTGTATTTCTCGAAAGTTTTCAGTGCAAAAATGTGCAGCACAGAAAAGGGCATGATAGGTGGACCGTAATACGGAAAAGAATATGATCTAAGAATGGTTGCAATTTTGAATATCTGTCAATTTGTATATACCAGAGCTCTGAATGTTGTTTGGAGGTCACGTAAAAGTAGAATTGCAATGTTTACCCGACCAACGCACAAGTTCGTCTGTCAATTTGTATATGGCAGAACTTTGGGTGCTAGTTGTGGGATAGGGAACAGTAGACTGTCAATTTAAAGAAAGGGGAAGTGGTCGTTGGAAACGCAAACACGTGAATCCGTGAAGATGTGGAGCAACGCATTGTCGGGAAAAAAACAATTAAGTAACCGGGAAGAGAAACTAGAGGGAATAAAAGAGTGGGAAAATAGAGAGGCGGAAGGCAGTTTTTCGTAAGCGTGAATTGGTTTCAAAGAAGTGCCATCGTTGCAAAACCATGATCTACTAATTGTCAGCAAATGCATTGTTGAAGATTACATTTTATTGCAACGTATGCCTACAGCTATGTTCTTGATACATTATTCCATAACTGTAACATATCAACTTAACCACTAAATTTTCTTTTCTACTAATTGCCAGCAAATGCTTTGTGGAAGATTATATTTTATTGGAATGTGTGCGTGTAACTGTGTTCTTGATACATTCTACCATCAGTGCAACATATTAACTCAAGTATTAAACTTATTGCATTATGGGATGTTAGCATTAAAACTTAATAATTGCATGTCTAGAAACAAGAATAACGATTTTGTTGCAACATTGTACATTGGTATTAGTAAACACAAGATCGAAGAAGTACGAGAGCACCGAACGATGCCAATTATAACATGTGTTAAACCCAGAAAAGAGGTAGCAACGAAGAGTGCAAGGAAAAAAGAATTTAATAGCAAATCCATTTAAAATAAAAAAAAATAAGAAAAACACAAAGTATTGTACATCTATGCTTAGAAATTGGACCCAGTTCTTCGAGCCAAAACATTGAAGGTATATGCAACAAACACAAGCACAGATTCTGGAGTATGCAAGATCCTTGGAGTTTTCTCATCGATGAATCATCCTCTGCTGAAATTGATATTTTTCAAAAGCTTTTCCTTAGAAAGAAGACGAAAATGGTTGCAGGGCAAGTGGAATAGCCCTTAGTTGAAACCGCCTCTGCATAGTCCAAAAATATTTAGTAGCACAGCTTGCACGTGCAACTGCAGAGGCCCAAATTATTTCATTCTGGGTAGAAGGAGATGACTAGTAGGAAAATGCGTGGTAGGAGTGAGAGTTTTGGACCTGATGCCCAAAAATGTTAAAAAATATTTTTTTGGCTTGAAATATATCTTTGGGAGCATCAATATATCATTTCTTTACACTGAAACTCTTTCGCCCATAACGGACTAATTTGGAACTCTAGAATTCCTACTTTTGCGGTGCAAAGTGGTTGTTGCGTTCATCATCAGTTTCTTTTCTGAAACTCCTTTTGGTGTTGTCATGATTGCGATCACCGAACCGGGAAGGTCCATTCATTATGGTTGATTTCAATTTGGGTGCAGGAGTGGGAAGATTCTCTGCATTTCCATCATCCATTTCCATATCATTGTCCATCAGATCATCTTCTTCTGGCTCAAAATTCATGGCATCAACTTCTGCGATAGCAATGACTGCAACTAGGCAGGTTCTCTGACCAGCCAGGGTTGCGATGGAATTTTTTGGCTTGAAATATATATCTCATTGTACCAAGGGACCATCTCCTTTTTTGCTCTTGGGCGGAGGGATATGAATATGTAATGATCCCAAGCCATTATGCAAGGATCATCATTGTTTTGGTGTCTTTTTAAAACTTTTTCTAAGTGAGGTATTTCGTCAAACACTTTGTTGATCTACCTTTTAGATGTGTTTATATATGTGTATGCAACAAATAACA
>CBVK0100603415.1:0-16834 GCA_900067695.1 Picea abies | reverse complement strand
CATTTTGAATCATCTTGTACTTGAACATTTAAGTGGGGTAAAAGGAGGTTGCCTCCTCGAAGAGGCTTATTATCTAAAATTATCTCTTTTTCAAGGTGTTGAGTACTTTTTTTGAGGTTTTTCTATGCTATATTGATATTTGGTTCTTAACATTGAATCATTGATTTAAAGTAGTAGGCTAACCGCTCCACCCATCTCGAAGGATCCAAGGTATTTCGCTGGAAAGGGTGGATCCACCTCCTCAAAGGAGTCAAATGGAATACATTGGTTTGTTTGAGATATTAGAGCCAGAGTATGTGTACTTGAACACTTGTGGAGAAGGAGTTACTAGAGTCAAATATATTCAAGTCGAGGGTTTCATAATAAATTGTAACCGTCCTCTTACTCGTCCAAAGGTCCCATCCTTATGCAGATTTTGACTTCTCCAAGTTTGTATTACATTTCAAATCCTTCTCTTCAACAATCCACTATGGATAAAATTGGTAATGTTTTATGGTATGGGGGTCCTCATACCCCCACTTTGGTCATTGTTGGAGGATTTTCACCTCCTCATTCAACTGCCCAAACAATGAGCACTACTAAGCCTATGACGGTGGTATCAACTAGTAGTTCCATACCTATATTATTTGGGCCCACTTAGACCATGAGTGAGACACCGTGTTCACCTTTTGGTTCTAGTACCTTTTCATTTGGGATGTTGACTATGAACATGCTTCATGTCATAGCTAGTTCTACCCCAATTTTTGAAAAAAATTGTTGGAACACTAAGAAGGGGGGGTGGGGGGGAGAATCAGTATTACCCTTTTTCAACAATTACTAGTTACTTTTATATTTTGTTAATTACCACAATAGATCAATAATGGACTTGTTTGTAAAATCAATTATATAAATATAATTAATAGGAATTACAAGGATGTTATGAAGAATAATGAAGGACAACAATCCTTTTTAGAGCACCAACTCTAGGAGACAAAAAACCCCTTCTTTAGGGAACCAACCCTAGGAAGATCCAACTCCTTTTTTTAGGGCACCAACCCTAGGAAGCATCAAATCCCTTGTCTTTAGGGCACCAAACCTAGAAAGCACAAACTCCCTTGTATTTAGGTAACCAACCACAGGAAGCACCAAATCCCTTATATTATACTTAGCAAAGGATATGAATCCTTCCGTGCTCCTCCCTTCCACCCTTAGTTCATAAGAATCACCAGTTCTTCTTCTTGGACTCAGCTTCTATTTTCATCTTCTGATCTGGACTAAAGAGACACTTTATCCTCACTATTATTTCTCATTTATATAATCTTCCAACTGGTGTGAGCTATGAAGCATTGTGTCCCTTTGTTTGGACCATCGCACCTCTTCATTTTAACTTAACAATAATATCTATTATTTTTCAAAACATTATTTTGAAGGCTTTTAATTTATTGAGAGTTATTTTCATAAATAGATCATAGGTATGGATCGATTTATTTTAACTCGATTCCATGTCTCTTCAAATATTGCATAAATCGAATTCTGCAGAGGCGCTTCCTTCAAACCATTTACTTATGACCATATGTGTAAAACCACAAGATTATTTATTTAAGAGATGTTCCTTTTTGACCGAGATAGATTTCTCATTCAGTGTGTTAAATTTCACACATAAACTCTCTGGGACCTCTATTCCATATGACCGCAGGTGGTGACTAGGAGCTACACCAAATGAGTGCTTGATCACTTGTCAATATCAATGGTCAAGTTTTAATTTCACGATGATATGGATGACTATCGTTACTTCAGAACTTCATCCTTCCAGACTTCTAGCCTCTGCAATCTTTCAACCTTCTGGAGTACATTTCGCCGAAGTGGATCAGATGATCGATATTTGATCTTCTGTTATATGGATGAACTTGTAATTTCCATAAGTTTCAAACAAATTGACAGTTAGTACTTGATCTGTAGTTGAGTGGACGGTTCTCATTCACTTCGAGACTTTGTTGCTTCAGGACTCCTGTCTTTGCAGTCATTCAACTCTTCTGGAGAAAATTCTATTGAAGTGCTTATTAGCAATTTCTTCTTGATAACCTTCACAAGTCCAATATCTAAGACCGTGGGATTAACCATTCCAAGAGTTTGTTCTATTAATGCTTTTAGGATCTCAACCGTGAATCTTCCTTCTCGACAGATGGTCATATCTTACTTCGAAGCTTCGACACTCTAAGACTCTGGGTTACTATAACTATGAGGTAGTTCAATCCCTCTGGAGTGGTTACCTACCAAACAAGTCATACCGCTGTGGTGACCGCTTGTTTTCATTTTTTTAGTATACCTTACACTATCCTTCAAATGTGTTTGATATAACGGTCATGATTCATCCTAGAGGACCTTATATCAACCACTAGTGTTAGTTCGTGACTTCGTGCTTCGGGCACTTTAGGTAGCTAGTGGTGGTAGACACTGGTTTCTCCCAAAGGAAATACTCTCAGAGTGATGTAACTTGCTAACGTCACTACTGACCTGGCAATGGCCAAGTGGCTTCCACGTTTCACCTAGATTCGTGACTTACATATACCTAAAATTCGAATTGGACCTTGACACTTTTCATCATTTGATTGTGCCATGTGTCCTTGCTGACGTGGTATTCCTAATGTGGATCTCCTGATGTGTCACATGTTCTCCTCCTAGATCTAATGGTCACAGGTTCATATGAATTTTCTTATTGATCTGATGGTTGTCGTTGCTTCAGGAGGTCCAGGTAATTGTTGCTCCAATTTTCACCAGAGCTGGTTAACGTTGAAGTGGTCAACATTACGATATCCTTCCATTGGTTTAATCCAATGACTATGTTCAATTCTAGATCAATGGTCTAGATTCATTTTGGCCTTCAGGACTTTGGCTATTTAGGATCTTGGGCCTTTGACCTTGCTTATCCTATCCTTCAACTTTACTCGATCAGATGGTTGAGAATTGATCTAAAGTCCCTCCTTGATCTTAGTGACTGGGAAGCCTTCCAAAGCTCCTACTTTAGATCTGTTGGTTGAGATTTAATTCTTCCCTGAACTCCCCTCAATATGATGGTTCTGGTTTGTCTCAAAAACTACATCAGTGGACATAATTCCGTCTCCATTCTTTTGGATTTTTATTGTGTGGATTTCAATCCCGATAGCATTTCTGTAATGCACTTTTCCTTCTAAGATTTGATTAATGTTCTTCTGCACCCTATTTTTCATCAATGAAAATTCATCATAACAACTCATCATCACATCAAAATGAATTTGACTATTGACTATTGACTATTGACAACACATCAGTGACAATATGTCCAACAATCTCCCCCTTTTTCATTGATGTAAACATTTTTCTTTTTGAAGTTTATGCTCTTATCAATTTCCTCCCCTTTTGACAAAAATGACAGAGGAGATCTTTCTTCGCTCCCCCTGTGACAATGATCCCCTTGACCATGTGCCCCTTTTGATACTATTTTTATGTTTTTAATGAGGTTTTTAAATTACTCTTAATTTATGTTGAATATTTTCAAAAGTACCCGTGGGCAAAGGTTTTGTGAAAATGTCTACAATCTGTTCTTTGGTGTCTACATACATTATTTTAACTATTTTTTGGGTAACATGATCTCTTAGGAAATGGTATTTAATTGGGATGTGTTTTCTTTTAGAATGCATTACTGGATTTTTATATATTCTTATGGCACTAGTGTTATCACAATTAATAATGATGGGATTATCATATCTTATTTGTAAATATTCTAATGTTTGCTTCATCCAAAGAACTTGTGTGCAACAAGATGCAACAACAATGTATTCTTCCTCTGTTGTAGATAGTGAAGTGGATGTTTTTTTCTTAATTAACCATGCTACCAGACACTTTCCTAGAAAAATTCTCCTCCACTGGTGCTTTTCCTATCATCTATACTACCGACCCAATCTGCATTAGTGCATGTAGTTAGATTGAAGTCTTTATCTTTTGGATACAATAATCCAAGTTCTAAGGTGCCTTTAAGCTATCTGAATATTCTCTTTACTTCTTTTAAGTGATTTTCTTTAGGTGCATATTGGAATCTCCCCATGAGTCCTACAGCCTGTATGATATTAGGTCTTACTTCTATTGAATAGAGAAAACTTCCAATCATTGCTCTGTACATCGTTTGGTCCACTTTTGGTGAATCATCTTCTAGGCTTAATTTATAGACAATGATCATGGGAGTACTCATAGGATTACTGTCCTCCATTTGGAATTTATTTATTATTTCCTTGAAATTTTTGTCTTGGGAAACAAAGATTCCATTTTCTGTTTGACTTACTTGTAAACCTAAGAAAAATGATAGTTCTCCCAACATAGACATTTCAAATTCTTCTTGCATTTTGGTTACAAATTTTCTTCTTAGTGTAGTAAGATTACTTCCAAATATGATGTCATCTACATATATGATGCAGGAGCATCGTCAACAAAGAAGACGTGGACAACAAAGAGATCACAACGCATAGCGTTCCTTTTGATTTGTTTTAAATTTTGAACTATTGGCGTATCCCAAGGAAATATTTTTAATTGGATTGCAAGTTGAAGAAAGCTTTAATGAACAGAGATTGGATGATTGCATGAGATTGGAGGAGATCAATTTTCCTTAAATGAAACTGAATGCAATGCATATCTAGAGCATCCACCCCTATCTGCATATCTTAGAAAATTCATTGTAACAAAGGCTTAGTAGTTGAATGCTTTTAATTTGATAGGATAGGTAGTTGGAGGAAACCATAAGATTCCTATTGTATAAATAGATGCTTATGTGCCTGAATGAGGTTGTTGAACCTGATGCTGTTGAGCATAATGTTGTTGAACAATTGATTGCTGCATATTAGTATTTTCTGAGTTAGTTGTTATTTGCTTGTATCAGTTGTATCCATTCACATTTGATTGGATATAACAGAGGGATATTGATCCAAATGCATGGAAGTGTTGTTGTGTAACTATTCTATGTTATTATGAGTTTTCATGAATGCATGAGTTATACTGTGAATGAATGAATCCGTGAAGGGTTGAATAAGTTTCAATTGTTTCTCTTCCTTGATCTTATGCAAGGAGTGCATACTGTACGCAAGGAGTTCATTTAACAAAGTCTTTTGACTCAAATATTAGAAGAGATATCGTGAAACTTTCATATGTAGAGTACTCTTATCATACACAAGGAGTGTGTTGACAGAGTCTTTGACTCAAAAAGCTCAGGAGGAATAGCTTGAGTTTTCTCATGAAAGAGTGCGAATATCTGTTATAGGGAGTACATAGACCCAAAATTCGACTAAGTGTCGAAGCAACCCTCTAAGCAGTCAAAGGGTTTGAGAAACAAATCTCAAGAGAGATAGCGGGAAGGAATCTTCAAAGGGGGAGAAGCTCTAAAGGCTTAATAAATTATTGGCCAAGGTCCCTTTAGGAGGAAGCAGAGGAATTCTAGACCGTTAGATCTGGGAGAGTTGCAAGGTGGTTAGTCGTGAGTTCCTTTGGAAATCCATGGAGTAACGAAGTCAATCTGAGACATCAATTCTAGGGAGGACACGTGGCGGAAATCCGTGGACTCCAGGTGAAAAAAATCTAGGAGAAAGTGAGTGTGGAGAGGTTGAAAACCCCGAAGCTTGAATAACCAAAGTGATTTATAGTCGTCGATCTGCATGAGACATGTGTCAATAGATCACATACATCGGAAGTGAGGAGAAAGTAAAGCGGAGTGGAAGGTCACTCGAAGTGGATCCCCACCATCAAACACGAAGGACACATGGCGCATGATCCTTGACTCAAGAAGAAGGTACTTCAAGAGAACAACCTATTGGAATGTTCGAAATGCCCGAACGTTGAAGTCCTGAAGTAAACTAGGATCGTTGATCAGGAAGGACGCATGATGCATGATCATTAACTATGGAAGAAAACACTCTGGGAGAAAAGGCTATAGGAACGTCCGAAGCTACCGAACATCAAAGGCCCTAGGTGGACCTAAGCTGTTGATTTGGATGGATGCGTGTTGGATGATCTAGAACTTCGGGTATGGAGTACTCTGAGGAAAAGTGGGGGTTGGAACATTCAAAACTCCCAGAGCACGAAGTTGCAAAGTAGATCTCAACCATTGGCTGCGAAGGGGGACATGGACCATAGATATGGTCTCAATTAGAGTCTCGAAGTTGTGACACACCCAGGAGGTTAAACCCCGGGTGACAACTTGAGGTCACATCCAAAGAGGTTCTAGCAGAGGGAGCTAGCACCTGAATTTCAAGTTTATAAAAGCGCTAAAGAAGGGGGGGGTTGCGGGTTCCATAAGACCTATGCCTAAAGATAAAAGGGGCATGTGTAATTTGTTGCAGGGGATACTAAAGGCCCAGAAGAGATAATTCATCTCAGGATATTAAGATCCTTGACTGGGAGTTCATGAAACCCTTAGGAGGGAAGGGGGGTTTGCATCAAGTGGTGTCAGAGCCTGATTTTGTTTTTAGGTAGCCGAAAAGTAACTTGAATTTGAACTTTGTGTGTGAGAACCAGTCAACATGATGTCACCAAGGATATGTGTGGAGCCACCTGTATCCAATCACGTTGTATAAATAGGAATGAGAGAGCTTTGTGCGAGGTTGGAGGTGATGGAGGCAACACAGAGGAGAGCATTGGATGCTAGAGACATCAGTGATGTTGAAAGTGAAGAGATAGAGGTCGAACAAGAAGCTGTAGAGGAAGATGTGGCCGAAGAACACTTATTGAAATATGTTGTGAAGTTGGGATCTAGAGAAAAGATAGACATCCCAATGTATGAAGTCAATTTGGATGTTGAAGAGATGCTGCACTAGATAAGGTCCATGAACAAGTACTTTGATTATAAATATGTTGATGAGGAGAAGAAGGTGAGACATGTTGTCACCAGGATAAAAGGACATGCAACATTGTGGTGGGATGAACTGTAGGCTGATAGGAGGAGCAAAGGCAAGATGAAGATAAAGAATTGGGACATAATGGTAGCCAAATTGAAGGCTAAATTCATACTCAAGGATTATCAGATAAATCTGTTCAGGAAGTTGCAAAACCTGAGACAGAAGGGAATGATAGTGAAAGAGTACAAAGAGGATTTCTACGAGATGAATATTAGTGTTGGACAAAGAGATAAAGATGAAGAAAAATTTGATAGATATATAAATGGCCCGAGATATGAAATCCAGGATGAAATCAACATGATGAAAATGAGGGTAATGGAGGATGCTTATCAGATTGCACTGAAGGCAAAGGAGAAGTTGGCCAGAAAACATATTCATTGAAGAAGAGGTAGAAGCCCAAACAAAGGCAAGAGAGTTTCCCATGATAAGGCACATAAAAAAAAGAATGAGACTGAGAAACCACATAGTCACTCAGAAAGAGGAGGAAGTTCCCGAGGGAGACAAAGTGGTGGAGGAAGTCCTTCTAGAGGAAGAGGAAGAAGTAGAGGAGTAGAATTAAAGTGTTGTGCCTGTGGAAAGACATGACACATGTCTTGGGAATGTATTGAGAAAAAGAATGAAGGAGGAGGTGAAGATCACATTTAAGAAGCACATAAAAGGAATGTTGAAGCAGAAGATGCATAGGATGGAAAATCCCTAATGTTGAGGAAGGTTCCCTTAAAACCAGAGCCAGATATTGAAAATGTAGTGCAGAGAAACAATTTGTTTAGGACAACTCACAAGACTAAAGACAGAGTTTGCAAGGTGATAATTGACAGTGGGAGCACCAATAACTTAGTATCCATAGAGATGGTGGAGAAATTAGAGCTAGAGACAACTGCACACCCAAATCTATATAAGGTCTCATGGTTTCAAAAAGGACCCCAGGTAATGGTAACTAAATAATGCCTTGTTGAATTTAAAATAGGTGGATATAGAGATGAGATTATGTGTGATGTAATTCCCATGGATGTATGTCATGTTTTGTTGGGAAGACCATGGCAGTTTGACATAAATGTCATTCATGATGGGAGAGGGAATAATTACACTTTGGAAAAGAATGGTAGGACACACATGTTGCTGCCAATATAAGAGAAGAAAGTAAAGAAAGAATCCAACACAATCATACTTCTCTTGAGTGGGAAGGAATTCCTGAGTGAGGTCAAGAAGGAAAAGGAGATGCAATTTGTTGTGGTGAGGAAACCTAGAGTTTCCCTTACAAGTACATCTATGGATGATTTTCCTAAATAAGTTCAGGAGTTGTTAGAGAATTTTGTTGACATAGTAGTGGATGAGTTTCCTAACTCATTTCCACCCATCAGAAGTATCAACCATCATAGTGATTTGATACCAGGAGAAATTCTACCAAACAAAGCAACATACAAATTGAAACCTCAAGAGAATAAGGAGGTAAAGAAACAGGTCCACGATTTATTAAACAAGGGTTTGGTGAGAGAAATATTGAGCCCATGCGCAATGCCAACTGTGTTGAGTCCAAAGAAGGATGGAGGATGGGGGATGTGTACAGACTCAAGAGCCATAAAAAAGATGACCATCAGGTACACATTTCCCTTTCCAAGAATGGATGACTTAATGGATTGCTTAAGTAGAGAAATTTGTTTTTCAAAGATAGATTTTAAAAGTGGATATCACCAGATAAGGATGAGAGAAGGTGATGAGTGGAAAAAAACATTTAACACAAATGAAGGGCTGCATGAGTGGTTTGTTATGTCATTTCGCTTAACAAATTCCCCAAGTACTTTTACGAGACTGGAGAATGAAGTATTGCAAGATTTCATTGGTAAGTTTGTGATTGTATATTTGGATGATATACTGGTCTTTAGCAAGACTAAAGAGGAGCATATGAGACATCTGAAATTAGTGATGAGGAGACTGTAGCAAGAGAAGTTGTTGATTAATCTGAATAAGTCCCTTTTCATGAAAACATAACTCATATATTTGGGTTTTGTGATCTCTTCAAATTAATTGAAGATGGATCCAGAGAAGGTGAAATAAATCAAAGAATGGCCATCACCAAGGAGTATATTTGAGGTGAGAAGCTTCCATGGATTAGCGAGTTTCTATAGGAAGTTCATTAGAAATTTCAGTGGAATTTGTGCACAAATGATGGACACGGTTAAGAGAAGACACAAGTATTTCAAATGGACAGAAGAGGCCAAGAGGAGCTTCAATATATTGAAGGAGAAGATAACATAAAAACCAATTCTAGTCTTATTAAATTTTGAGAAGACATTTCAAGTGAGAAGTGAAGCAAGTGGGGTTGTAATTGGAGCAGTATCGAGCCAATATAATAGGCATGTTGCATACTTCAGTGAGAGATGAATGAGACTAAGAGGAAGTACTCCACATATGATAAATAATTTTATGTCATAATTCAAGATTTGAAGAAGTGGAGGCACTATCTTGTTCCAAAGTATATTGTCTTGTATAGCGATAATCAAGATTTACAATTCATAAACAAAAAGGAGAAGTTAAACCCGCAACATGATAAGTGGATAGAGTTTATGAAAAATTTCACTTTTGTCATTAAATATATTTCTGGTAATGATAAAAAAGTTTTTGATGCATTGAGTAGGAGATGTCTAATTCTGTAGGAATTTCAAGTGAAGACCTTGGGGTTTGAACACCTTAAGGACATGTATTGTGATGATCCAGATTTTAAAGAAGAATATGAAACATGTTCCAACCCTGTTCTCAGAGATAGAAGATAGTGGAAATAATATATTATTCAACATGTATTGTTGTTTAAAGGTTTCCAATTGTGCATATCAAGGTGCTCGATGAGAGAAAATCTACTGAAGAAAAAACACATTGGAGGTCTAGAAAGACATTTCAGCCATGAAAAGAAATTTGAACAGTTGAATGATTCATACTATTGGCCAGGTATGAGAGAAGAGGTGAATAAGTTTGTCAACAAATGTAATATTTTCTAGTATGCAAAAGGAAAGAAACAAAACACTGGATTGTATCATCCATTGCCTGTTCTAGATAGGCCTTGGGATGAAATAAGCATGGAATTTTTGTTTGGATTTCCAAGAACCCAGAGGGGAAGTGACTCCATATTTTTTGTGGTTGATAGATTCTCAAATATGGCATATTTTATCCCATGCCAGAAGACTAGTGAAGCAACACATGTTTCAAATTTGTTTTTCAAGGAAGTTGTGAAACTTCATGGATTTCCTAGGAGCATTGTCTCAGACAGAGACACTAAATTTGTTGTTCATTTATGGAGAAAATTATGGAAGAATCTAGGGAAATAACTATATTTTAGTTCAACATATCACCCTCAGACAGATGGACACACTGAGGTGGTAAATAGGAGTTTAGGAAATTTGCTGAGAAGTTTGGTCACTGAACATCATAATCAATGGGATCAAATTCTACCACAAACAGTGTTTGCATATAATGACTCACCAAACAAAAGTACAGGAAAAATCCCATTTTAGATAGTGTATGGAATGAAGCCAAGATGAGTCTCATAATTGAGAGATCTGGAGCAGAGCGAATTTAGAAGTGCTGGAGCATAAGACTTCGTTGCAGAAATGAAGAAGATTCATAATCAGATAGAGGAGAAATTGTAGAGAAGAAATGCAAAATATAAAAGAAGGGTTGATCAACATAGGAGATAATTTTAGTTTGAAGTTGGAGATCAATTCTTAGCACACGTAATAAAGTAAAGGTTTTGTTGACGGGTGAAAATGACCATCCGTCAACTGGAAGAACAAATCCAGTCCAGGGTTGTCTAAATAACCCAAGCCATTTGGTATAACTCATTCTGAAGGGTTTAATGGCTCCATTGGCCAATCTAAAATTCCTCGAAGAAACAAATAAAATAAATAAAAGAGATGAAATAACTAACTAATTAATAAACATTATATAAATATGTACATATGTTCTAATGTAACTGTAGTAGTTGTATTTAAGCAAAATATATACAAGTCTCATTTATTTACATGATTTACAAGATGCAAGTTTTAATCGAAACTTACGAAAATTGATGTGAAAAATGATTGCTTCTAGGAAGCAGATAAAGAAAGCACATAAAAATATTTATTTTTTTTCTTCTATAAATTTAAAGAATCTTGCAAAAAATAGTTAATGAAACATGAACATGTGGACAGTCAAAGATGAACCATACATTCTAGTTTAAATGATATGTAAATGACAGAAAAATACAAAGAAGCTATCCTGTCAGTGAATTAGTGAGGTGTATCCAAGCATCTGCCTGAATGGTGAACATCCAACTGCCATGTCCAAGAGAAAAATCTGCAATAAACCTTATGACTGCTCTAAATAAATTCAAAACATGTATTGGCATCTTAGGTTTTAATGACAGAAAATGAAACACAAACATAAACCCGTGATCTCATAATTATACATGATTACAACAAGATAAATCTGGAAGCAATCTATGCATTTTATCATTCAATTTAAAACTCAAAGATAAATCCCATTATTTAAATCGAAGATATGATCACAACATTTGTATTTTGATGAAGCAAATGATAGATGGTATTTATAATATAAACCTCCTACACATCATAGATCATTTAATCTAAAGATATCAAACCTGCACATGTAACATGATTAAAAAACCATAAATAACAACATTATAAACAAAAGGCTAAAGTCAAAATGCATATATGCTGTTCTATACATTTTTTAGAATCAATTGTCCACTCTATAGTCTTGGATATTTTTTTTTGGATTAGAGACTTTAAAGATTGGAAAAATTAATACATAAATCATAATAATTAACCATGTATTGATAAAAAAGACTAAAACTATTTAAATCAACGCATAATCAATTATTCAAAGAATATGAATATATTATAATGAAAATAAAATCATTTTACTCATAGGACAAAAGCCATTAAGGAACCTGGAACTCCATATTCTTCTTTAAAAATAATCGTCCATTCTCCCAAAGATTCCAGCCATCCATTACTCAATTTGAAAAGAAATAAAAAGTTTAAAAAATCAATAATATACAAAATAGAAAGGATTAAAAGCCTCCTCTTCAATTCTTGGATCCTCATGGCTCTGATCTTTCTCATATATTTATAAAATGAATGAACAGTCTCGGCGTCACTATTAAATTCTGCCACCTGATATTTGCCTCTAAAAGAGACCCAAAAATCTCTCAAATATTGCATTTGTTTGGGAAAATATCTAAATATAAGGTCAATGGGTCCATTTTGGTTCTGGGTTTTCAATCGTTTCTTCAAATTCCTCACAGTTTGGATGCAATCAGTTCTGCAAAATCATTTGTCTGATCTTGACGCCTTTCCAAATTTTATCTGTTGTTGCTCATAAAATTATTTGTAGCAATCCAAATTTATTTTTGGATCAATCATCTTGAACGTATTTGGATAAAACAATCAAGCCATGATTAGATCTGTATCAAATATTTGATAATAGAAACCTGTGAAACAAAAAGAAACCTCAATTAATAACCTAAAAATTGTGAATAAAACAAAATCTAGAAAAATAAAAAATAAATTTAAACTAACTATAACTTATAAACAAACATTATTTATAATTTGTTTTCAAATATGATCTATAAGCTTCAAGTTAATGAGGAAAAAATATTAATTTTAGTTTTTAACAAAATCAAACAAATGATAGATAATTCTTTGATTATTATTATTTTGAAATGAGAGGCAAAATGAAAAAAAGAATCTAATTAATTAACATCACCAAATGATTTCATGAAAATGAGAAACCAACCAAAATATTATTTGATGAAGTATTGAACACATTATTCAAAATAGTCAAACTTGCTAATGAGAAAAAGAATGAACACATAATCATAATTTAAACGAAAGTAAACATTTGATAAAAATTAACGTTTTTGTTTAAATTGAGATTTTTATGTTTGTTTATAACTTTTGACATATACTCTTGTAATAAATGTCTCATACTAAAGTGAATGTCTTAAGTTTGTCTCAAATCAAGCCAAGGAATGGAACTATTTGAAAATGTTGATTCTGCAGCTCATTATAATTATCAAGACTCTAATAGGGGCCCTTTAAATTTTGTAAAAATATAGGGGGAGTTGTTGGGGCCCAAAAAATGGTGACTTACTGGGTGAAACAATTATCTCTGATCTGGTAATATTTCATCTTAGGAAGAAAATAATAATACTTGAAAAATGATTTAAGATCCCTGAAATAAATTCACTTTGAGACCATATAGTATTAGGATAAGCTCAATGTTATAATCAGGCAATAGAATTTTCTTTGTAGAAGATTATGACCTAAAATAATGTCTTAATCAAAGAGTCATGATGTTTATAAAAGAACTTCAATACCGTTAACAGAGCCACTACTGCTAGCAGGCGTCCATAGCCTCGACATGGATGTCATTTAACCCACTCAAATGCTTTAATCTCATCCAATAGTTGTATCCACATGATGTATAATTCCATAAAAGTTAATTTAAAAACATATACCTGCTACCTCTTGACCCGACATTGCTTCCTTTCCAACAGGTCTGTTCAATACCCCAACAAAGTTGTCTTGGTATCATGTGTGTATTTACCCACTTCCAGCGAGCCTGTTCAGTACCCTGACGGGTTTACACACACTTCCCACACATAAGTGCTTTCAACCCTCTTATGACACTTTTAAATAGTAATACAATTATAGATTTTTTGATGACAAAGAGAGTGGGGTCATACTAGAGGTTAGTTGCAATACAGGTGAATAGTTGATCATGTTATTTATTAATTTTTTTTCAAAATTGGAAGTTTTATCATGGTTTAGAGATTTTAGATTTCCTTTAAGAAATCATCTAGAGAATGGGGAAACACTTAAAAGTGATTCCTTAAGAATATGGATGGCGTAAAAAGTTTAAAGATCATCGTAATTCTCAAAGATTTAAACCCATATCTCTGGTGTAATGCTCTAGCAAAGATAATTTGAGGACAAAATGAGACTGACAATTGACTTAAAAATCAATTGTCTGAGCTATATCTTAATATCAGGACCTCTTTGAACTATTTTAATTCGCTTGAAAAACACAAGTTTTAAAATAAATGCTTCCTTCGAAAATAGTTCTTTGATCATAAATATATTGATTCAAAATGAAAGATAAGAAGAAAACTCATTTAAAATAATCAAAGAAAACAAAAGCACACAACAAACCAAATCAAATTTTATTAATGGGATTCAAAATCAGAAGTACAAAAAATCAAAACAGCAAAATAAAACTTTTCAGGAAATGATTTTGGCCAAAGATAAACTTGAGCTTTTGGATCCACTAGCATCTCACTATAAAATAAAGGAAGAACTAAATCATATAAAATATCATGTGCAAGCAAGTTCTTTTCTTAATATAGTGATGCATAACATGTTAATTTGACCAAGCATTATTATTAAAAATAAAAGAGACTAAAAATAGAAAAATCCTCATTAAGATGAGTGCAATCCTACTCGTGGCACTTTGGGTCAGGGTTGAATTAATAGTTCAAATTTACTTATCTCTTTACTTTAAATTTAAAATTTTCATGATGATACTGCGTTTTTGAAAATAAATATTCAATGAAAAGCAGAGAGAAAGATATTTAAAGTGGACTTCCCTGACGACATTCATATTATGGTTCTCTTGGTGTGCCCGCTTATGTTCATAACTACATTATTAGAAAAAGAAATATTGATAAATAAAACTAAAGGAAAACCTACTCCTAAACCTACTCTAAACTACTAAATAGATCAAAACACTAAGTAAAATCGTATTTCCAGTGCAACCACAAGAGCATCTTCAATCCTCCACAACATAGAAAATTGAAAATCAAAATAAAAGAATGTAGTATTTGCAGATGAAAAAGAAATATATCATTCTTACCTCCTATATATTCTTTAAAAAAAAAACAAGCATGACCTTACCATTATTTTGAAACTTCTTGATGTATGAATCTTCCAACCATTCTGCAATCTGGTTGTGATATGGGTCATAATGGCATGGAAGAGTGTAAGTAAGTTTGGAAAAATTGTCAATATTATGGGGACTTGACATAACCATCAACCAAGGCCAAAGTGCCCCATCCTCATGATAATTCTCCAAGTGTTCATCAATTTCTTCACGCAAAGGATCTAACATAATCATGTCATGCTTACTTCCTAGATATTTAGTTAAAAATAAAGCAAGCACAACTTTATTTTTATTATGAATATTTTCCAGATACTAATCTTCAAGCCATTCTATGATCCTATCATAAAAATTAGGATGCAAACTGTGACTTTGATGAAATGGATATATCAATGGGGAACACATCATAAGAGGATTCATGACATCAGTTAGATTATTGGTTTGAACGCTTCCTTTGATGAGATTTATTGTTTTAAAATGTGAAGCATAAACATTAAAATTCGAACTAATCAAAGAACAAATATGGAATGTAGAATATCCGATCTCTATAAGGATGAGTGCATCATCTTTTTCAAAAATAAATCGTGTAAAAACATCTTGCATCATGTCCTTTTTCCATTCGAGAGATGAAAGTGAAAGAGCATCAAATCCAACTTGATAGTGTTATGTTTGAAATTAGTTTCACCAAATTTTGGCATATCGAAAAGATTGGATTGTGGTGGAAAAGAGTAAGATAGTATGGGTAAAGTATCAAATCCACCAGAATCTAAGAAGAGATTAGGATATAAAGAGTAAAATGAATCAGAAATAAGCACATGAAATAATATCTTGAGCTATGATATTTAACAATGGTATTCTCAAGACATTCCTCTTTATTTTCCTTAAAACTTTCACTCTGTTTTGGTGACAAATTCTTCAACATAATATGATCATCTAAATTTGTCTCCGATACGATAGATAATTCAAAACTTTCATGGAAAAAATTTGATCTTTCATGTTGATAAGGTACGATTTGTAGATGAGGGTTTAATGTTTCTTCTTCCAATTGTAGATCTACATCTCTAATCATTTCATTGGAATATTAGAATGCTTGAGATCATTTTCATCACCTAAGTCTTCTTCAATAACTGAATTTAAATACTAATTAGAGCAAGAGTTAGGAGAATGAGGACATTCATCTTTACCCAACATCGAATCTTCTTCCACGATGGTCGATGACTGAAAATACAATGAACCAATTTGATTGTCAATAAGAACATTTTCAATAGATTTTACCTCCCTTGTTTGTTCAACATTTTTGGATGGATCCCTCTCATCCTGTGAACACAATTCTTCTTGCAATTGAGTGACAGTATTTATAACTGCTTCATTATTTGTGATTGAATATGGCTGGATGCAAGCATCATAGAGGAGATTTAATACAAATGACATGTCATCAAGATTAAATTTACAAAGAACATGATGGATTCTTGTCGAAAATCCTTTTGAAGATGAATCGCCATTGATTAGCAAAGTCTAAAATTCTTCACATAATTGATTTTAATCATAGATTTCAAAAGAAACTAAAAATTCCTCTACAAATTGAAACCAATAAAAAATGTGATACGCTAGAAAAGACTCAAACCAATGTTTAATCTGACCCCTGAAAGTAAAAGAAAACAATCTGCACAAAACCTTTAAATCAAAAATATCATGCTTGATGCATTTACACCATAACTTGTTAATATGGTCTTTTGTAGATACATTCCCCCCACCATCAAAGGTGAGTTTCAACAAGAGAGAGACTGTTTTGTTGGGAATATCAGGTAATGAGAAGTGGAAAGAATGTTCCAACACAGTGATTTGGGGAGCCATGGAAAATTAATTAAATTCCAAACAAAGACTCCTATAAGGCCAGCTTGTCAGTCTGCCCTCCTTCTAGCGCCATTTGTTGACGGGCGAAAATGACCATCCATCAAGTGGAAGAACGAATCTGGTCCAGGTTTGTATAAATAACCCAAGCCATTTGG
>CBVK0100603414.1:0-16836 GCA_900067695.1 Picea abies | reverse complement strand
CTGATCTAGAATTACAGTAGCAAGTGTTTAGAAAACACCTAAATTTATTTCTGTTTCTGGATAGTTTATTTCTTGCCCTTAAATTCTAACAATATAAGAGTAGTTTTGTCGCTGTATTTTCAGCTGTCATAAGTGTTTTTAGATCTGTTACATGCATGATAAGATTGCCCTAAAGGACTGAAACTTATTGGAACACATTGGTATCTTTTCTCTTGAACAGCCTAGTAGATTGAGGTTGTTAAGAGTTGAAATATAGTCCGTTGTTGCTGTTGTTCTATTTATATTCCATAACAGCCCAAACGCTGAAAATTCATGGAGTTAAGATCCAAGAAAACTCTAGGATAGAGGTGAAATTTCTGAATTGCATGAGAAACATCAATCTGCAGAAATTTCTACATAAACATCACCATGCTATAGTTGAAGCTCTGATGGTTGTAGGCTGTGGACTTATTTTTTAAGTCATTCAAGCCCTTGCTCATGTATGTGGTCCTAGCCTCAGAAATATGCAAAAGAAATGGGTTTCTGAAAACTTTCAAATAAATCATTTTTTTCAGCCATTCCACTTTGTCTGCATAACAAAATATTGGCATAACATCTACTTGTTCAGGCATTCAATCCTAAAGGTTGGGGAATCTTATGACCCTTTAGCCAATATAAGGAATCACTTGTGTAAGAAAGTTGTACTTTGGCACGAACCATGCCCACATATATAATGAGTGAGAAATATGTATACACAGTATGAAAGGCCAACGTTTGGGCCTTTTTCCATCCAGCCAAAACAACGAGAGGCAAAACCAGCAATTTTAGACGGAAATCTGGCAGAAATCTTTCTTGTTTGCTGGAATCGCTGGTATGAGATGAATACCTTGCAGAATCCAGGTGTAATAAGGTTTTTTTAGGTTGCTGAATCCAATTGTGCAATCAGACTCTGCAGTTTCAGCAGACTTAACAACGAATTTCAACAAAATTCCATCGGTGGATTCCAGTTAGGACAAATCAGAAAAGGGTCAAAAAGTTGGCCTTTTATCAAACTAGGAGATTATGAAATTATTATAGTCCTTCACACAGTTATGCCCGGTTGTAGATGATTCTAGTATTTCTTAAATATTGTTGGTGAAACTCATCATCACACTTAGAGCTGTCCGCCCAATTTATATTTGGTGTATTTAGTATTTATTATGATGTGCTAGGTATTGGGTAATTTAGTTCATCACATGGATCAACCGGATAAATGTATAATATTCCCAAAAGGCTAATTGGGTTGGAGAGCCTGTTTATATCTCAGATATTTATTTATTTCCAATCCTTGCAGAGCCTGGATGTTTAGTATTTACTCAAATTATTCAAGCGGGTATTCAACAGAGCAGGCACAGAGTTTTAAAACCCAAAACGAAATACTCAAAAGGGCAATGCACGAATGATTACCAGCATTTCTCTGAATTCCTGCGACTGTTGTTGGCGCTGAGTTGCAAGCAACTGAGACCGTTCTCTCTTGGCAGCCTTACGCTCTTCTCTGGCGACCTTCATTCGTTCTAGTTCGGCCTCGCGTTTGACCTGATCTTCTAATTTCTTTGCCTCCATCTCGTAGAAGTACTGCTTGCGGAGCTCTTTGACCTCCTTCTCATAGTTTTTCCTGAGCTTTACCAATCTGGATTTGGCGAGGCCGGGGTTGTCAGTGGGCTTCCAACTCCCCATAAATGATGCATAGCTGCTCTCTGAACGAACCCACGATGCCCTCTCACACGTCCCCCTGGCTGAACCAGCAGCCCTGCCTAACACACTCTTCAGCCCGCCAGCTATCCAAGCCATATTTCCTGCTATAATACTGTTAGAATGCACAAATACTCCCTAAAATTAAAATTCACTCTCAGGTCTGATTTTTTCCTACCAAAGTCTGGTTATTCAATGATTAAATTACACCCCCTGTGAGAACCAAGAATGTTCTAAGTAAACCAGCGTAGTTACTAACAGTAAATAGCATAGATTTATTGTAACGCAGATCATTTTATTGAGTATATATATCAAAATAAAATAAAATAAAAAATTGTGTAAACTTTTCTACAAGTTGTGAGCTTTTATTGATCTTTTTATTATTATTATTGAATATAGATACCAAAATAAAAATAAAATAAAAGAATTGTGTGTAAACTTTTCTCCCGTGTAAGCCTTCCATGTTAAGATCTTAGGGCTTTAGAGTCCAAAAGTCTTATTCAATTCAATTTATATTGGATGAGATTGAATTTTTTTAAATCATTCTAATTTTAAATAAAATTTTAATAGTAAGTACTAAGTAGGAGTAGGTAGTTTATTAAACGTGTAAGTCTTTTATGTTAAGATCTTAGGGTTTATAGGTCAAAATTCCTATTCAATTCGATTCATTTGGGTTGAAAAATGATTTTTTTTTAATTTTTTTCATTTAAATGGTAAGTAGGAAGCCTATTAAGTTTATATTATATTGGTGGAAAATTGATTTTTTTTTAATTTCTGTTATTTTAAATAAAATTTTAATGGTAAGTAGAGAGTTTGTTGTCATTCTGGTTAGAATTAAATTTGTATTGATTATAGTGTTTATTTTACACATAAAATTAATATTGAATTGATTATAATGGTCATCAAGATCATCTAGTAAGCATTCCTAATGCTGCGAGTTTTTGGTCATGAACTTTCAATGCATTTTTCAATGCTTTTTCATGCGTTTTTTGAGGCTTTGACACCTAAGTGTTGGGCATTCAGCACAAGCTACAAAGTCTCTTTCAAACTAGCTAAAGAATAACTTAAATGGGGTAACGAAGGAAAAGTTAAGGACTTGGAAATGCTCTATTTTTTTCAATTAGCTCAGCTTCGTCCTATGCAATGTGCACACTTAGCCCTAACTTAATGTTAGTGTTGGGGTTCTTGCATTCTAAGGTTTTTGTCAGTATTATAAAATGTATTTGTAGCCTCTTATTATGGTCTATTTTGTGAATTAGCATAATCATCATATGTCTTCTCATAGATAAGTTATTAACATTATAACCACTATGTATTGTTGTGCACATTGTAGTGTTTTTTACAATTTATTATTAATAGAAATTAATTTTCATTGTAATACTCTATTTTTAGTATTGCATCTTGTGTTTTTTCTCAACATTGTGCATTCTCTCATTGTATTCCCAATCTAATGCAAATCAATGGTATCATAGCATTCTACTCTTTATTGTTCTTTCGTGCATCTCCCCCATGAGGTCATGGTACAGAGAGTTTGACCTCAAGTTAACCGACCTCAACAAAGATCTTCCTCGCTAACCTAAGCAGACTCCCATGGCGGACGAACTAAAGAAAAACAACAAAGTGTGAAATCTATTAAGTTGTCGCTCTAATAAGCCCTTGAGTAACAAAGGAACAAGATGATGGATCATTTCACCAAAATCCTTTTGCGACACCCAATAATGACAAAGGCACCTTCAACAAGAAATCATTTTAGAGGAAGAACACCCTTTAAAGTATAAGCTAATTTTGATATCCATTTGTTTGGAGAAAAAATAGATGCATAAGATTTTGAGAGGTGGTTAGATCAACTATAGGGTTGTTTCTTTGTTTATAACTTGTTTTCCAACAATGAGAAGATTACATTCACACTCCTGAAGTCCTTTTTCCATATCAAACATTGGTGGGACACATGTTGTAGGCAACATGTTAGATTGATTTTTAAACATATGAGACACAATCCACTTTGGGGGATTTTGTCAATGCCTTCGAGGAGGAGTACCATCGTGTTGGAAACTATGAAGACTAGTTGTGTCAGAGTACACTAATACCCTCCATACCTTATGTGCAAAGCTAGGTATCAAAGACTTTGAGTGGCACTTGATTCTCAAATACTACAAGGACTTATAGGTGCATCCAAATTGAAATGGAGTTTCTAGATATCTCTTTGTTGGGGTTCACTTACCATTATGCCATCAAGATTAAGGGAAAAAATCAAGATAAGGGTAAGGAAGAGCTTGGGGCCATAAATCAACCACGACAAAAGAAGGGTAAAGGCATTCCTAATTCTCATAATAAAAGATAGAGGAAGGATAACCAACCTCAAGACAACCAATCAAAGCAACATGCAAAGAAATAAAATGGGAAGTTGAAGGGCACAACCAAGTGGTACAACATAGATAAAAGCCCTCGGCACAAATGATGAATGTCATACTAGACAATTATTATTGACCAAGTTGAAAACCTCAAACTCTAATTCATCCTTGATGCCACTAGAGATCATGGATAGAGGACAATGAATCATCAATGTAGAACCTGGATTTGTCTATTGCAAATGTCCAACAAGAGGTACCCAAGGAAGGTGAGTGCCCTTTCCACTCACAAATGTGGGTGAAAGGGATGTCAGTACATTACAATGACACCATAAAAGCTTGATCTTAGGTGAGGTCATCAATAAGATGAAGTTTCCAACAAGGTCACACACATGGCCATAAAACATCAGTTGTTTGAGCTCGGGATGAAACATCCATGTCAATCAACAATGCCCCATGTGATTTGACATTAATCCCTTCAAAGAGAAGTCATCGTGTGATGTTGCCTCACTTGAATATTGTGATGTTCTTTTAGGACAACCATATATGTGGAAGTGTCATGTTGTTTACCAGTGTAAGCCCCAAAGTGACATTATCACCATGAGAGATCAACTCTACAAGATACCAAAGGTAGCCCTAAATTATACAATCTCTCTTATCACTATGAAGTAGTGTAGGAAGACAATCTCTCAACTTATGTGATCTATCCTCTTCATGGTTTAGTTGAAAGTAGTAAGGAAAATCATCACAACCACCAAGGCCTTTACATTAGATACATAAATTAGATGGTGGAGGAATACATAGATACACTCACCTCACCTGTAGGAATACCTTTACACTACCAGGTATAACATGTAATTGATATCACACATGAACCCTTATACCTAATGGCCCTATATATAGGTGCTCTCTTTTGGAGAATGAGGAGAACAAACACTGGATTCAGAAGCTAATATAGAAAGATTGCATTCAACCAAGTTCCTCACCTTATGAGAGCTCAATTGTGTTAAATTCACAAGAGGGATGGGACATGGTGACTATGTATTGACTACAAATCCTGGAATAAAATTACAATGAATAACCAATACCCAATTCCTAGGATTGATTATCTACTTGATCAACTCCAAGGTGCTAATTTTTTCAACAAGATTGATCTTAAGTCAAACACCAAATGTCAATTGAGCTAATCAATGCGTGGAAGACAACCTTCAAGTGGTTGATGTCGTTCAATGTGAGTGATGCACCAACAATGTTGATGAGGATGATGAACAATATTATACAATCAATCACCAATTTTTTCGTGGTATACGTGGAAAACATCCTCATCTTCAAGAAAACTTGGGAAGAGCATCTGAAGAACATTCAAAAAGTATCAAGTACATTGCGACAACATAAGCTATATGCCAACCCAGGGAAGTGCTTATTTGAAATGCAAATAATTTAATATCTAAGGTACATCATGGATGAACATGGTGTGCATATGGATCCCACTAAGATCCAATGCATCCATGTTGCCCAACCACAAAGACATTGATGGAGCTTTGAAACTTCTCAAGTGTTTTCAACTTTTACATCCGATTCATGTTATCGTTCTCTCATATTGCTTGGCCCCTAAGCCAAGTAACTAAGGGTGGAGCCAAGGCCAATTTTGTTGGGGCAAAGGCACTATTGTGGTCAAACTTTTTCCCAATAATTATTAGAGACTAGACAACTTAGGAAGGATTATAAAACATTATAAAATAGGTTCCTTAAAAGCAAAGCAAAGGTTTCACTTCCTTATATCCTCGGTTATTTGTGTAGCCACTCGAGCACAATTCCAAAAAAAGATCCAAAGGACATGATAAATCTTAGATCAATGAATAACATGTATTTCGGCATGTAAATTTGTTAACGGTTAGCACACCTCCAAAGTGTTAGATCTGCCACCATGTGTCATTAATCTAGTAGAATCAGAGCTCAAGTGAGTGGTGTCTAAAAAAATTGATCTTGAAAACCACTCTATAATACCATAGTCTCATTCAATTCATGCACCAATAACTAATCAACATGTGTTGTATTTTTGTACTTGTTATTTATTATCAGTTGTTGATATAGTTAAATGCTTATACAAGCGATTGTCGAGCAACTTTAAAGCTAGTTTTCTCCGTGTGATTGGTCATTCGTCCTTAGATAATCACTTATGCAAGAGCTTGGACGTTCCAAAACTAAAATAACTCGGAATGAAGGCTTAAGCCATTAACAGAGAAGAAATATGTGAATCAGGTAAGTCTGGAATCCATCCCATTTTCAAAAAAGAATTGGTTTAGAAGGTGTGAATTTGTTTAACTGAATAAGAATGCCCCCAAATAGAAAACCCTTGGCCTCTACTATGTCTATACAAGCCCTTTCTCATGAAATTTTTTTTGCAGACTATGATGTTGTCTTTGACACTCATCTTTCTACTGAAGCATTATGTAAGCTCAGGCAACTTGCATTGGAAAGACTTCATAGCAGTGAAAAACATATTCTTGTTTGGACTAGTGGTTTTTCTCAAGTTGTCTTCCCCTCTTCTTACCATTCACTGGATTTAGTTTCAACTCATGTAAGGTTATACAATCACCAGAGTCGTGTGGTGTTATTGATTAATGGTTCATATGAACTATTTTCAGTTACCATCACAACAATTTAAAAAATGTTCCTTCTACATGAGGGGGGATTTCCTCTGAGTGATGATGACCTAGCTACCAAGTTCAATAATACTTCACCTTAGACAAAGCAAAATATTATTCTTTGTTATGCCCAACAATTCGTCAATTCCTAATTTCAAGTTACCTCTTCAAGCTTCAATCTTTCCAAAATCTCTAAGAGAGATAATTTCCATGATAACTTTAATTTTGGGATATGATGATTATTGCATTGTTGATGAGCCCATTGTAGGCTTGTTAGACGAGATATTTTCTACTTCTAGTTCGCCATCTATTAGATATAAGTTTGTTGAATATCTTGCAGAGTTCATTCATGAATAATTATGCAATTTCCATACTTTAAGGTTTTTTAGGCATCAATCTCAATTGTTCTAATTTATTTTATCTTTCCAATCCTCATCTTTTAAGCATCTAAACCCGAGGAAGTTATATGAGAATGGTAATCCTCTTCCAGTGGTCAAGTGGACCTAGCAATAATAAAATCCAAGGATGGTTTTAAAGATTTTGTAGACCATTTTCTCTTGCATACTTATACAATCCTTTATGGGAATCCACCACCTAGGATGCGTGATGAATTTCAAAAGAAGCTCCAATTGATTCCAGATGTCAATGTGGGAGATCCATACCTTCATAGAGATTATATTATCATTCAAATGTATGGATCAAAAGTGCAACCTTAACTACTCCCAATTTACCTTTTACCATGAGTTTTAGCTCTAGAATATATCGTGCAAAGGTTGTCTATTGATCAACTTCATTTTCATTTATACATCAGAAGCCAAATTTCACGTTACCTATTGAAGTATGTTCTTTTGTTGTAAAAAATAAGTCAACATTAGAAGTTGTCAATCAAATGATAAGTTCACTTGGTCTTAGTTAAGGGCCAATTTGGCCTTATGATCCTTATCATATAATTTATGTCGAAAGAGTTGCTTTTAAATCTTTTGTTTATATTCACCATAATAAACCCTAATTGGAAATGTTAGCGAATAAGGACAAGTGGGAATATGTTCAATCTTTGATGTAGTTGAAGCATGCTATCAACTAATGGATATTGCAGAGAAAGCAAAGCTTTTAGTTTTAGCACCTACAAAACAATAAATGATTGACTTATAAGTGTTTGGCATGAGTGGACAAGATCAGTCAAATGAATTTGAGCAAGTTGTAGAATCAATCGTCACTATGGTTGTTACCAATAAAGTAAGGGTCAGAAAGAACCAAGGCCAGATCCCACAAGAAACAATCATAATTGTCCAGACTCCAAAACAATAGGAATTGAAGAATAAGAGAAGAATAGAAGGAGAAGCAAGTGAGCCCAACATCAAGAGGTTAAAAGCTCTCAATTCATAATTTCAATTATTGAAATTCATGTTGCAGTCCTCAAAGGAAGACTTAAAAGTAATTTCCCAAAAAAGGTTATTAAGAGATAGGTATCCTTTTAGAAAAAATGAAAATACTAAGAGCTAGTTAAGCTTATGGTAATGGTAAAGGTGTCCCTAACAACAATAACTCAATATTTTATCCAAGGGAAGGGTCTTTCAACAGTTATTTCAAGGATTGTGTTAGTATCACAAACCGAAGAAGAAAAATAAATTATTTCACAAACACTTCCTAATAATTCAATATTCCCAAGACTTTTAACTTCTATTGATCAGGAAAATAAGTAGCTTAATATGGTTTTCCTCCAAACCAAGACATTAAAGGCATAAGTAAATTCCGGTAAAGTTGAGTATAAGATCACCTCTATTCAAGTAAATATTGATCATATGAATGTTGTGGATATGATAGAATGGCACAAGTAGATTGGTGAAATGGTATTTAGTAAAGTGATTCAGTCAACTGTCAATGTAAAAAAACTTCAAGCGATGGTTCAAAGATTGGATAAACAATTAAAGCATGAGAAAATAATCAATAAAGAAAGAATGACCAAGGCAAAAGATTTAGAAGGAAAGATTTTTAAAGTGACAATTATTTGTTAGAATCAAAAAAATATAGAAATTGAGATCATGAGATCCAAGTTAAAGTTGCCCTAGAAAGAATGACCAAGGCAAAAGATTTAGAAGGAAATATTTTTAAAGTGACAGTTATTTGTTAGAATAAAAAAAATATAGAAATTGAGATCATGAGATCCAAGTTAAAGTTGCCCTAGTCAAAACAAGTACAGTCACAAGAATTAATAGCAGCTAATACTAAGAAAGAATCAACAATCCAGGAGAATATAACACTAAGAAAGAAAAATCCCCTCCTTATGCCAAAGATTGATGAACTAACAACAAAAACGGGTAATATTGTAAAAGAGTATTCAATGGAAGTTGATAAATTACAAAAGGAAATTACTAAAAAACCATCTCAATCTAGACCCTTGTCAAAACATTTTCAAATATTTGTAAATTTGAATAATGATGATAAGCTAATAGGCATGTCTAGTAATGATGAAAATTTTGATGAGATGCTAGAACAAATAACTACCTACAAGGCTCAAGTTTTAAAGCTTCCAGAAAAGAAAGAAAAAAATACAAAATGCAAAGAAGAAAAGAATGAGAGAAGAAGAAGAAGTTATTAATTTGAATGTTATGTTAAAGGAAATGGAATTATTTATGCAGAACTCACATCAACAAATAGCTCAGAGGGACTCACGTTTTAAGGCAACAATGCAAGCAAATGATGAACCAAAGAAGTTTGTGAAAGATACTCAAAATAAAATAGCGGGAAAGCAATGTCTAACTGCCACAAAGTTTGAGATTTGGGATAAGACTATTAACCAAATGACTGAGTTTAGACCATTTTTTGAGTTCTTTCACCAAATTGAAGCTTTGATGAAAAATGTACAATTGTTTTCAATAAAATATGGCCATAAGTTTCTCAAAACGTTGAAGTGACAAGTCAAGTTGTTCAATTTTTGAATAGTTTAACTTGGGAGTCATTAACTTATCTTGGAGTTATAAATAGATCTTCCATGATCATGAGCATTGAAAGAGTTAATGTCAGGAAGGAGCTGATACATATTGCATAGGATAAATGCAACCTAGTGGATAAAGTTGCAAAAGAATTTTAGAATCAGTTTTATTCTCTTTGCAAATTAGACCTAGCTTCCCCTTAGACCAAAGAATTGTGGTTACTAGGAACGAAGAAGATTTGTTGGCTTGTCAAAAAAATGCAGGAACATTACAAAAGGAGTTGGGAGCTCTTGCAAGGAAGCATATTGTTGACAAGTTATTTTTATGACTTTGGAATTTTAGTTGGTGTTAAAAATTTATTTAAAGCCAACCTATTATTTGTTTTAGTTTATACACTGAATTGGATATGGCACATAGAGAAATGTGGGGATTTTCTTTTCCTACATGTGAAATGTGGAACAAATTAGTTTGGTTGAGATCCAAGAGTTTAATGATACTTGGTGGGGAAGCCAAAGCATCTTCAAACCAAAAAGAGGCTACAACACCAAGAAAGTTGAAGATAAAGAATAAAAGTAATGAAAAGACAACATGGTGTTCCTATATTCCTAGTCATCACTGAAGCAATTATTTTCAAGATCAATTTTCCTCACATCACCTAGTTCATGCTATTTGGAGTAAAATAAATAGTTGGAGAGAGAGCAAAATTGTTTAAAGTCTAACCTCCTATTTTTTTTAGTTTATATACTAAATTGGATATGGCACACAAAAAATGTGGGAATTTTCTTTTCTTACAGGTAAATGTGGAACAAATTAACTCGATTGAGATCCAAGAATTTAATGACACCTTATAGAGAAGCCAAAGCATGTTCAAACCAAAATGAGGCTACAACACCAAGAAAATTGAATATAAAAAATAAAATTAAAGAAAAACAACATGATGTTTATATATTCCTAATCATTACTAAAGCAATTATTTTAAGATCAATTTTCCCCAAATCACCTAGTTCATGCTATTTAGAGTAAAAAAAAAATAGTTGGAGAGAGAGGAAATTATTGTAAACATAAAACTAGTTCATGTTATTTAGAGTAAAAAAAATATTTGGAGAGAGGAAATTATTGGAAACATAAAACTAGTTCATGCTATTTAGAGTAAAAAAAAAAATTGGAGAGAGGAAATTATTGGAAACATAAAATTATGAGACCAAGGTCAAAGGACTTGGGGAAGGTCAACACTTTTGAGAAAAGAGAAGAAAAGTTTACTTTCAATTTTTCTTGTTTGTTCAAGTCCACGATGAATAGTTTAGATATTTGTAATAGAGTTTGGACACATTTTTAAAGGTCTCAAAGGATTCATCCTTCTATTTTATTAGTGTGAAAACTACTTTTGTTTTATCAAACTTTATTTATTTATCATTGAGAAGTTGCATGGTGAATTTTTCCTGATTTATAATTGCTTATGAAATATGAGACTTGTCCTATGTTTTGTTAAATGATTGCATGTGAATTTTTTTAAGGTTAATGCAATATATTTATATAATATCTAATATCATACAGTCCTATTGTTGTGAGAATTTTTGGAAATATTTTAAGGATTTGAAAGTATGGCGTGTGAAGACATTGAATATGGTGCTTTGTATTTATATCTTCATTGTTTTATGGGTTGGTATTCTATTTTTATTTTTTGAGTTTTCTTATACTTATATGAATGATTTTGAACCACAATAATCATTTATAAATGTAGTGTACATTTTCATTTCATGGTTTATAATGTCTAAAATTACCATTTCTCTATGATATTTAAGTCATATTTATAGTACTTCTATATTACTTATTAATATTTGAAGTATGTTTCAAAATAAATTTTCTAAGTCTTTGTCTTCATTATTTTCATGTCTAACAAAATAGGATAAAAATGTCTTGTGCAACCAAAAGAATGGTGTTTTAGATTTTATATAATTCAATTAATCTATTCTCAACATTACTTTGTTTTAATTTGAAATCCCATAAAAAATCAGTGTTAAGAAGAAAATCATTGAAGATTGAGGGTTACTCTCTTTGGCTACCAAATTCTTTCAAATTAGTCTAAAGTGGGGAGAATTTAAGTCTCCATAAGGTGCCTTGACATTGTTCCATAGCCAAGAACGTCTCAAGGAACAATAAGCCATATTTACAATACTTCTATATTACCTATTAATATTTGAAGTATGTCTCAAAATAAATTTTCTAAGTCTTTTGTCTTCATTATTTTCATGTCTAATAAAATAGGATAAAGATGCCTTGTGAAACCAAAAGAATGGTGTTTTAGATTTTATATAATTCAATCAATCCATTCTCAACACTACTTTGTTTTATTTTGAAATCCCATAAAAAAATTAGTGTTAAGAAGAAAATCATTGAAGATTGAGGGTTACCCCCTATGGTTACCAAATTCTTTCAGATTAGCCTAAAGCGGGGATACTTTAAGTCTCCATAGGGTTCCCTAGAATTGTTCCCTAGCCAAGAACGTCTCAAGGAACAATTTATACATTTGGCATCGTAACCAAGGATCGAAGTTGAAGTTTTCCTTCCCTGGGAAATGACAAAGATTGAGTTCTAACTCTTATTGGTGAACAAGAACATAATAATACACAATTCATTTTATTCTAAGAAGATATTTTGTGAATTTTCACTTGGCAACTTCACTAAGTCAAATTGGAAGAGAAAAGGAGAGATATCAAGTCTCATCCAAGTTCTAAAGATATTCTAGTTTATATTGACCCAAAAAAATTAGTTACTGAAGGAAACATACGTTGCAAAGTGGGCTCTACATCTTCAGGTAATCTCGTTCTTGAAGAGATTCTTATTCTTGAAGTTGAGTATTTAAAAAATAATCATGATTTTCAAACTCCGCAAAATATTTTCTCGAACCCTATTGTAGGTAAGACTAAATCATTAATAAATTTGCCAAGCTCTGCCTTGTCATTATCTGATACTGGAAAATCACTACCCATTTTGTACTTGACCTCACATATTCATAAATCTATTACCCCTAAAGCCAAGAATTATATTCTTAAACATCTAATGGCTCATACAAACCTTCCCAATCCACCGCCTCCTAGAGTTAATTCTTGGGTGGTTGTTAGATATGGACCCCTTAGAATTCCACAAAATTGCATGACATGCATGAGAACTATCTAGAATATTACCCAAATTTGATGAAGACAATGAAGTATAGACAAAAGACCATATTGTCACTTTCCAAGATTGCATGAATAATTTATCCATTGAGCATGAGGATGTATATATGAGAATTTTTCTTCAAAGTCTAGAAGGAGATGCAAGAAAATGATTTTGTAATTTTCTTGCAAATTCAATAAAATCTTCATATTTGTTCCAAACAATATTTATGAATCAATAGGGGAGGGGGGTGGGGAAGAGGCCATTGATATTACTCAACACAATTTGCATCTCTAAAGAAAATAAATGGGGAACTATTTTAGAGTTTAATAAATTAACAAATTATACAACATTATCTCTATGGATATTAGACCTTTCCAAGTAGTTGCAAAGGTCACTTATGTAGTTGCTCATGATCTCAATTTAGCTATGATGTTAAGAGAGAGGAGGTCAACTACTTTAGATAACATGCAAAATGATGAAGTGGATAAAGAAGGTAATATGGTCGCTTATGGAAATATAAAAGTCAAAGATGAAAGTTCAGAAAAGAAAAAGTAGAAGGAGGAGTTGCCTACTCAAGCTTCTTCTTCAAATCCTTGATATGATAAGATAAATGACATGAACAAGTTGATTAGAGCACTCTCCAATAAAATAACTAGGTTGGAAATGGGAAACAAGGTTGTTGGTTAAAAACCTCATAATATGGGTCAGAGAAATCCAAACTTTTTGACCAGAAACCAAATTCCATACAAACAACCTTTTAACCCTCAATTGCTTACTCGAGAGAGAAAAGCTAAAGAACCTCCACATTAGCCTCCTTTGATAAGTGACAGTGCTAATTTAGTTGAATAATTTGTTCCTAATTACGATGTTAAGCAAGAGCTAGTTGAACAACTAGACCCACCACTTGCAACATAAGTACAATCTCAGACCAAGACCGAATGCTAACCAGAAATAGGTAGTAAAACCTTAGCCAACAGTGCCTAAAACACCGAGAGCATAGGTGGAAGCAAGGAGAAACAAAAAACAAAAAGAAAATGAAAAATGAACTCCATCGGGATTGAAGGATAATGAAAAGGCTAAGGAGCTACAAAATCTTAGCTCTAATACATTCAACTTGATTAATGAATTGAATAAGATCAAAGTGTCAATCCCTTTAGCCAAGCTCGTAAAGATTCCCCACTTTCAAGGAAGATTTAGCAAATATTATAAGTGCTTCTCCTCCAACAACCCATAGACACTTTTAATCTGCAAGATGATTCCTCACAAGTATTGGTTAGGCCACATGTGGAAGAAAAAAATAATTCTACTCCCCCTTTTTATATCAATTTAATAGTTCATGACCATTTATTGCATATTTGTATGTTGGATTCAAGGGCATCACTTAATCTCATGCCAAAGGTCATTATGGATAAATTGGGGTTGGATATCACCATATCATATAAAAATCTTTATTTTTTTTACTTGAAGAAAGTTAAGTGTATGGGAGTGATTAAAGATGTAGTGGTGAATTTAGCTCAAATCCCATCGAAGACCCTAATGATGGATGTAGTTGTAGTAGATGTCCCAGTAAGTTATGGGATATTATTGTCCTGATCTTGGGGAGCAAATTTGGGAGCAACTTTGCAACTAGATGTGTCTTATGTAATTGTTCTAATGTTTGGAGGATATACAAGGAGATTATATTGTGAGGAAAAGTTTGCATACACTCTTAGTGACCTAAAGAATCCAAATATTTTCCAATGTATGCAGAGGATGTTTACACGGGAAACTATGTGTTACCAATTGATGATGATATGGAACAATGCTCATCTATGCAAGAACCAATGGTGTAGGAACCGAATCTCATGCTATAATATAATAAGGCATGGAAGATGTTTTTTGATGGTGCTTCATCCAAGGATGGATAAGGAGTAGGTATTCTAATAATTACTCCTTCAGGAGAGAACATATCACTATCATATAAATTAGAATTTTAAATTACCAATAATGTGGTTGAATACAAAGCTTGAGTCCTGGGACTGAAAGCAATGAGAGGGATGAGAATATTGTTGTGTATGGTGATTCAAAGTTAGTTATCAACTAAATTAAAAATAAATGCAAGACAAAACATCCAAGGTTGAGGGCACAAAGAAATTGGGTTTGGGATTTGTTGGAAAAAAAATTCTTAGTTGTGAATCATTCTTTAGTTCCAAGAAGATTAAATAAGCAAGCAAATGCTTTGGCTACATCATCTAGTCTTTTTAGACCTGTAAATATTTCTCATTTGAGGTATGAGGTGGAAATGTTGTATAGACCATATATCCCTAATAATATTAAGCATTGACAAGTTTTTGAAGATGATTAGCAAATAAAAAGGTTTATTGAATGGTTAACAAGTTTTATGCCATGAATATTGATTTGGACGGAGATGAAAAGGAAGACCAAATAGAAGAGCATATTAGGAAAAAATAAGGTTTACATAATATAATTGGGAATCATAAAATCATCCAGCTTAAAACCAATTACATCCAAAGAGGTTTTATAAATCTAGAAAAGCTTTTAAGTCAAAATGATGCACCAGTTGAACCCATATTATAGCCTTAAGTGGGAGATATATAAGAAGTCAATATTAATATCCCTGGATATCCAAAGACGGTAAAGATTTTAAAGACAATTTCAGCTAAGCAAAGACAAAGGTATATAAGTCTTTTAAATGAATTTGTTGATGTTTTTGCTTAGGGATATGAATATTTAAAAACTTATGATACATCGAGCATAGAGCACAATATCCCTTTGAAAGAGGGAGTAAATTGTTTTAAGCAAAAACTCAGACAAGTAAATCCATTAATTATGATTATTATTGAGAAGGAGTTAAAGAAATTGTAACATGCCAAGATTGTTGTCCCTTTGACATTTTCCAAGTGGGTGGCTAATCTAGTCCTCGCAAGGAAAACGTACAAATAAATTTAGTTATTCATAGATTTCCAAAATTTAAATTGAGCATTGTTAAAGGACAATTATCCTTCACCAAAAATGGATCATATATTGCAAAAGGTGGTAGGTGCTCACAGCATATTCACGATGGATGGATTCTTGGGATACAATTAGATTGCTGTTCACAAAGAAGATTGATTCAAGATTGCATTCACTACTCCTTTAGGAACCTTCATGTACGACAAGATGCCATTCGACTTAATGAATGCATGAGCAACCTTTCAAAGAGCAATGGACATTTCTTTTGCCAATGAAAAGGATCGGTTCATAGTTATTTACCTGGATGATATGATAGTATATTCAAAGTAAAATAGAGAGTATCAAAAACACTTACAATAGGTCTTCATAAAATGCAAAAAGTATGGTTTATCTCTAAATCCTATGAAGTCATTTTTCGCCATGATTAACGAAAATATTTTAGAGCATATCATTTCCAAAGATGGTGTGAAGATCAATCCAAAAAGAGTGGAAGTTATTAAGGTCATTACTTTCCCTAAACACAAACAAGAAGTATAGTCCTTCCTTGGAAAAATTGTATTTCTGTGAAGGTTCATTCCAAATTTCATTAAGATTGTCAAGGGCATTACTAACATGTCGGAAAATGGGAATGAATTCGAGTGGTCAAAAGTAGTTAAGGCTTCTTCTTATCAAATAAAGAGAGCTCTTGGGAAAGCACCAATGCTCATAAGTTCTGACTACAGAAATGATCCATGTGGATCTCGGTGGCCATCCACCTTTTTCAATGAATCAACATTTCAAGCCTATGGTTTTGATAAACCATGATATTCACCCTTTTGGTGGGGAATGGAGTGTAATGACATCTTCATTTGTTAATTACAAACATCATGTAATGATTTCTTAGTGGCCTTATGTACATGCCTACAACATAGCGTTAATTCACTAAATCTCATTAGAACTCCATACTTAAGCACACTCAGGCTAGAGTAGTACTAGGATGGTTGACCACCCGAGAAGTCCTAGTGTTTTACATGGCTGTGGCATTTTACAAACTTAGACCAATTTATCCCACATGCATCATGGGAATTGTTCTCCTCTCACTCTCTC
>CBVK0100603413.1:0-16837 GCA_900067695.1 Picea abies | reverse complement strand
CCTCTGTGATCAATGCCATTCTTTTCTTAATGTTTTTCTCCACATAGCTCCTAGTTGATGTAAGTAAGTTTGAGGATCCTTTTTAATTTAGGAGTAGACATGGTGGGTCCAACAATTTTCAAAGGGATAGAAAGGAGTGGAAGAGGAATTAATGTCTCTTCTAGTTCCTTAATCCTCTCCTTTAACTTTGCATTATCCTCTTTGAGGCCACCAACGGAGTCGTACAATGCATCGTCGGTTTCTCTATGAATTCTAAAAATCTGGGAAGGTCGCATATCTCTTAGGTCAACCTCTGAACCAGATTTTCCTTTCTTATTCTTTACATAACTTTTCTCAATAATCAATTTTTTGGATTCCTTGTCAAAAAAAATTCTTTGCAAAACAAATGACTCTTCTTCATCAAAGGTATCATTCTCAACTATTTCCAAAGACAAATTCTAGTGGGCCATGCTTCCCGGCTGATTAATGTTGGGAAACATTTTCTCTCTTTGCTTTGAGTTCCATATCTTCGAGGGAGAAGATATTGATATCTCTCTATACTACTTTGAGATGATGTAGTATTAGGAGTAACAGTTGGGGATTGGGCACTCTTCTCGATGGGACCCTTTCTTTTATGTTTGTAAAATTAATTGGTACTGAGTATCATCTCCAAATTGCCAACATTGTGAGTAGGAGTGCCTAAGTTATTATCTTTTTCTTCTCCTAGAACAGTATGGATAAATGAAGAGTTAAATCCCACTGCTAACATATGTTCCACAAAAATTTTGTTAGGGTAAAACCCTATTATCTTTTCAGCATACTTGAGATTCAAATCGTGGAAGTGGTTTGCAAATTCATCAATTTTGTTCATATTTATGAATACAAATTCCCCAATTTTCCAAGGCAAGGGTATGAATTGCTTGTTTTGTTTCTCATGAAAAAATTGCAGCCAGAAATTATATTGCCTTCCAACTTCTGTAATAAATATTATGTCGGATATATGGCATGGAAGAAAGGAGGGATTTTCCTTAGAAATGAAAATCCCGATAACGTTGTAATTTTTCATTTTCTCCAACGTCCCCTTTTTATCCAGGAATTTGTTTTTCTAGGCAAATACTATGGGGGTATCTTTTTCAAACAATAATCCTTTAAAAACCGAAACAAAATCATTGAAAACTTTATAAAAGTGAAAAGATGTTTTGTGTCTCCACAATGCTTGGTACCAAAAGGTCATTGGGTTGAATTCACAACTCATCTTCTTGGAGCTAGACAATTTAGGAAATTGACAGCAATATGCTATTGCAAATACTAAAATAAGAGGCCATAAATAATTTCTTATATTTTTTGTACTGTGATAATTGGGAAGAGATTTCAATGGAAATCAATTTTCCCCAATCAAAAATGCCTTACTCTTTGACAGTAAAATATAGGATATAAAGAATCATACAGGAAATATTGGTGGTACTTTCTTGGCCTGTCACCCTGATGAATAACCAAGCAATTTCCTGAATGGAGTTTTTGAATGAGTTGACCTGCAACCTGGTAATATCTTCAAGGGTGGTCGTGGGGTTCTCCAAGAATTAAGGCAAGAGATTCAGGCCGTTGTCATGCTTTTTCAGGAAATCTCTTCAGTCCTCTCCTTTGAAAGTTAGTGTCAGCTCCGGGAGCCTCAACATTTTATAAAACACTTGAGGTGAAAGAGAGATAGGAGAATGGTATTGAAGTTGAATAATCTGTTGAATTGGTATATATTTCTCAGTGCACCAGGAAACCAGTTCCTTGCAGTCGAAAACCTCAAGGACACACCCTAGATGAGAAATTTTGAACGTTCAAATCACTTCCTTCTAAGCAGAAGGGGATGAATAGTAAGAATATGCTCTAGACCACTGAAGGTTTTGGTCTTCACTTCCAAAAATGTTCAAAGTATCTCTACAGAATTTTTTTCGAGTTGTTGTTGCCATAAATTGACGAGAGAATTCTTTTAATCCAGATAATATTGGAAATGAGCACTTGAGAGAGATAATATAACCTTCTGCAAATCGTTCTTTAATGTGGTTTAATGAGAAATATCCTCAAGCCCTTTTCTTATTAATGATGATATTTATGGAGCATGCATGATTAGTTATTAGCATTAAACCATACTAAATGCATATTGGGAAAAGCGCGAAGGTGGCAGGGACGGATGAGAGAAATTAGGATTTGAAAATTGTGTGAACCTACCAACCCGGGAACCCACGGTTATGAAAGGTCGAAAGTTGGCTAAGTGTTGTAATGCGGTCGGTCGGACTCAATATAAGAGAGATGAGATACCTAGGAGCTCAAGAGTTCGATGGTCAAAATGTAGATTGTGGATCTCTTGGGTGAAAAATGTATATCGTGGAACAAGGGATATGAAAGCTTGAACCTGCGAACACGCAACTACATAAACAGTTAAGTATAGGATGATACGGTGGTCGGTCGGACTCATGATATGGGAATACGAATTAAGTGAGAACCCGTGAACCCTTCGTTTTTGAAAAATGACTAAGTATAGTAACTAGAAAGGGAGAATAGAAGGGAGAAAAGAGAAGGGGAATTTGGGTAAGTATAGAAGAGGGAAAATAAATGGACAAAAGAAGTTGGAAAAATAGAAAAGGGGAAGGAAATTTCAGAAGTGAGAATTGATCTCAACAACTGGTTCCAACTGTGGGATGATAACCCCCTCTAGGTTTTCAAGAATCCATAACCATTCATGACCAGGTGCTTCTGTCTATTGGGCTATGAAGTCAGAGTAAGAATATACAAACTGAAAGATAAAATTATGTACAATGAGAATGAGAAAGTCTTAGGAGAAGAAACCTTTCAAATGTTTCTTGTTGATAGGCAGCATTAATATTTTACCATTCATGTCTTGGAGCATATAGGAGTTAAAACCCAGGATCTTTTCAACATTGTATGGTCCAATCTAGAGCACTTCGAACTTAGTATGCATCGATGGTTTCTCCTTGTCCTTGTTCCAAAGTAACACCAACTCTTCCTTTTGGAAATTATTTACAGTTCTTCTCTGATCAAAATATCTTTTTCCACTCTGCTTCCTTTGAGAAGCTCGATTCAGGGTTTTGTTGTGTTCTTCTTCCAATTTTAACAAATGGTTATTCCTCCTTTGGTTTGGTGAACGATATTTTGTATCTTCGGTATTAACCACAAAATTCAATGCATTGAGTTTGAGGTTAATTGGAATTTTCACTTCTTTCCCATAAACCAATGTAAAAAGGTATATCCTAGTGTTTTCCTTTGAAGTCGTTATGCTTTCCCACAATGCATCAGTTAGCTTCAGATGCCAATTCCTTTGGTTCTTGTCAATGGTTTTCTTCAGTATCTGAACAAGTGTTTTATTTGTGTATTAAGCAAGGTCATTACCTTGTGGATAATAATTCGATGATTGACCCATGATAATTCAAGGTCATTACCTTGTGGATAATAATTCGATGATTGACCCATGATAATTCCATATTCTCCACAAAACTCTGTAAACTTCGACCCGATGAAAATTGAACCATTATCTGTTATAAATTTATCTGGGACACCAAATATTGACAAAATACTATCTTTTAGGAACTTAATTAACTCTTCAGAATCAGTGTTTTTTAGTGCCACTTCTTCTGACCATTTTGTGAAATAATCAGTAGTCATGAGAATGTACATATGTCCTTTGATAGAATTTGGATTGATTGGCCCAACAACATCAAGTCCCCATTGGGAGAATGGTTGTTCTACAATTATGGGTTGTAAAGGCATCGCGGATCTCTTCATTTTTCCTTAAAACTATTGGCATGACAAACACTTCCTTATTGTGGCATACGAGTCTCTGAATATTGATGGCCAATAGAATCCTGCTCTTATTATCTTGTGGGTTGTTGCAGTAGGTGAAATGTGTCCACCGCATATTCCCTCATGGAATTCTCTTATTAGTTCTTAGGCTTGATTTTCATCAATGCATCTCAATAGTATACCATCATAATTTCTCATGAACAATATGTCACCAATCAGTATGTATTGATTCTCCTTCATCTTCAATGTTCTTCGCTCCTTGGGGTTCATGATGATAGGAAATTGCCCGGACCTTAAGTATAATATAATATCTTTGTACCATTCTGAATCAGCTAATGGTTCCCCGAATGAAATTGAAATAATTCCATCAACTGAATCTCCATTCGCGATGATATTACATAAACCTTTTCCTTTTATATATTTTAAAGGTTTAATCTCGATATCATATTCTTGTATCTTTTCCAACCAGTTATCCCATTTTCCTTCTCTCAATTGTTGATTCAGGAGCATCTTCACTATTTATGAGGAAACATAAGAAATAACATGGGAGTTCAATATGTACATCTGGAAGTGTGCTATTGTTTTTACAAGAGCCAAGGATTGCTTCTCCAATTCTGAATACCTCAACTCATAGTCACGTAGGGTTCTTCTCATGAAACTTATTGGTAATTCTCTTCCTTTGATATTCTTCTGAGTAAGAACAAATGAAACAACTATCTCTGCAGCAAATGAATAGATGATGAAATCCCTTTGAAAGTTCAGACTAATGAGGAATGGAGTAGTGGTAATTTATCCTTTGATATTATTGAATTCCTCTTGAGTATCCATTGTCCATTTGAACCTCTACTCCTTTTTCAACAATAAATTGATTGACTTCACGATACTTGCACAGTCATGAACAAATCTTCGCACAAAATTGATCTTGCCGAAAAATTCTTGGACTCCCTTCTTGGATGTCGGGGGGTTGAGATAGTTTATTGCTTTAATTCTTTCTGGGTCTATGTAAATCCCTTCCTTGCTTACAATATGGCCCAACAATTTTCCTTTAGTCACATCGAACAAGCATTTCTTTGGATTCATAGAAATACCATATAATCTACATCTTTCAAAGACCTTTCTCAAATGATGGATATGATCACCCCTTTTATTTGAATGCACCATCAAGTCATCTTGATAGTATGCCATAAATTTGTCTATCAACCAGTTGAATGCATGATCCATGGCCCTATGGAATGTGGCTCCAACGTTATTCAAGCCAAAGGGAATTATAGCATATGCATATGTCTCCCAAGGTGTGATAAATGATGTCTTTTCCCTATCTTCCCTAGCCAGCAAGACCTGGTTAAATCCAGAAAAAAAAATCTAACATGGACATGCAGACCAATCGAGTAACTTGTTGGAGAAGGAAATCCATAGTAGGCAAAGGAAAGTTATCCTTTATGCTTGCTTTGTTAAGGTCTCTGAATTCAACACACATCCAGACTTCCCCGGTCTTTTTTCTTACAATCACAAGATTTGAAAGCCAGTCTGAGTGTCTAATGGGATAAATTATTCATGCCTTCTTCAATTTCTCCAATTCAATCTTTACCAGAGGTTTCAGCTTGGGATTCATCATCCTTATTTTTTTCTTCACTGGCTTTGCTCCTTCCCTCAAAGGAATGAGATGTTGGAATATAGTTTTATCATAATATTTTAAATCATCATACGCCCAAGTGAACAAATCGATGTATTCTTTGAACAAGGAAACATATTGATCAACTTCCTCAAATATGCAATAAACTCCCAAGTTGACATATTTTGGGGAACTGATAGTTCCAATATTGAATTTTCTCGTCTCTTTCACTTTTCAAAATGAAACTTCTTCAAGGAGATTCTTAACATGATCCTCTTTTGTAAAAAGAGATTCATATTGTATACAATCTTTGGGGACAACAGACGAGTGATCGTCTTCATTATCATCATCATGTAACAAAAAAAAATCCAGTTGTTCATCGTTCTCGAACACTTGCAAGTACTCAATTTTATCGAACAAATATGATCAGAAAGCTCCTTCTACTTGGAAAGACATTTTTCTTTGGATATCTTCTGGGTTTGACAATGAGGCCGCCAAGGCTAGTGAATCTTCCTTGTGATTCTTGTCATTGGAATAAAAGAAATGTTGAAGGAATTGAAAGATTCCATCAATTCGTTAACTCTTTTGAAATATAAATTAAGTCTTTCCTTTTTTATTTTATACCTCTGAGTAACCTCATTGATGACCAACTCTAAGTCACTAGTTACAATTAGATGTTCTATTTTCATTTCTTGTGCAAGGATCATCCCCTGAATCAAAGCTTCATACTTTGCTTCGTTATTAGTGCATGAAAACTCCAGTCTAATAGCGTGTGGATGAATAATATTACTTAGACTCATAAGAAAAATTCCAAATCCATTTCCAGATCTTGAACAAACTACATCAAATGACATCCTCCAATACCCTTCAAACGAATATTCTTGATTCTCCGTGTCTTGCACTTGCTCCAGGATTTCGTTATGCTCTATGTCTAGGATTGCATAGTTTCCAATCCTGGCATCTATATAATCCTCCATCAATTCATTGTCCTTATTTTTTAAGGAGAAGGTTTTTCTAGGTTCGTAGGGCACTTTAATCATTTCTCCTTCTTTTTCTGGAAACATCATGAAAATTCCATCGTTCATTATATATCCTCCAATCATAGATGTCCAGTATCTTCCCAACACAACTCCATATGCTAGAGGAAGGTCTACCACAATAATATTGAAAACTATAATGATATGGGGGGTTGTTGTAATCCAAGCATAAAAGTACTTGATTTCTCCATAAGCTGACACTTTTCTAGAATCAATTGCATATATACTTTCACCGGTTTCATAATACTTGGTGCAACTCATTCCCAATGCCTCCATGACCGCCAGTGGAATGATATTGTTCGTCGCACCAGTGTCAACTAAAAAATTATGTAGTGCAACATCATGATTTTCAATAGAAATGTAAAAGGGAAGAATTTTACCTCTCAGCTTGGTAGTTGACTGGCTAGGGATTTGTTTTGGACTGGTAACAACAACTTCTGCTCTTTCAAATGTATCATCCAACAACTTCAAAATGTTTTCTCTTTGCTAGGGAATATTTACCATTTCCATAAAGGGAAGGGTTATCCTTAATTTACTCAAATCCTCTACAACATTATATTTCATTTGAGTAGAGTTTGACATCATGTGTTGCCTTTTACTTCCAACGCTATCCGTCACTTTCTCATTTGTTTTTTCTTTTTATTTTTCTTTTTGGTTCTCTTTATCAGAATCACCTTTATTTTTTTGTCTATTTACAAATCCTCTTGTCTGGGTGACATTTTCTTGTGAGTTGGGATCGTTGTCTCCCTCTTCAAATATATACATGGACGTCTCGCATCCATCCATCTGCATAGTTTCAGAGCTTTCATCAGGTGAGTAATAATTCTCTTTCTCAATTAATTGCTCGTCATAGACACCATCCAGAACAACCGCATTCATAGTAGGTTGTATGGGAACCCTTGGTCTTTGCAGATCACCCTTGTTCTCAAACCTCTCTCTGTTTTCTTGGGGAGGGTTCCTCCTTTGCTCTGGGATTGGAATTCTTGGATTTGGAATGTAATTATCTCCCCTTCTTAGTCTAGTTATCTCATTCTGCATTTGTTTGATGGTTATATTCATCTATGCAATTTTGATTCTTTTCTTAGTTTTTTGTGCCACCACAGGGTCAACCTTTACATAAGGTATGGTTCCCTTGAAAAATCCTCCTCCCATCATTTGGTTTTGAGCTGGCCGAGACTTGAATTCTTCGTTATTTCTTGAACTGGAAGCTCCTTGATTATCAATATTTAATCCTCGCAGATGCCTTTGTACTCTTCCCAGTATAATTTCAGGGTCAACATCTGTTTCAATCATAATTTCTTCCATATTAGTGGCTTTAGTCATTGCCTCCTCCAAAGTATCCATTTAGGATGTTCTAATAACATATTTTACATTCAGGGGCATTGCATTCTTATAACAACCAATAATGACTGGTTCATTTGGTCTTTTATCTTCTAGAATCCTAATCAAGGTTTTATTGAACCTGAGATTAAAATCTTGTATCCTTTCATTCTTTCTCAAACCAATATGGGTGAAATCTGTGAGAAGGGTATGGTAAGCAATTGGAGGGGAAAACATAGTTAGGAACATAGCTTCGAGGTCATTAAATGATCGAATTGATCTATTGGGAAACATTGTATACCACTCATACGCTCTTCCAGATAAGGTTGCCATAAATAACCTTACCATGACATCGTCATACTCAACATGGTGAAAATCACAAACATCAATAAATAAGTGTAGATGCCTCTTTGCATCGATTATTATGTCTCCAAAAAATTCCTTTAAGGTGCCCTTAGGGAGAACGGGGATATCATGTTGCTCACCTATAAGATTTAGAGGGGAATCCCTTACCCTCCTATTTTCAAATCATGGGTTTCCTTGATTTCTTGCAGCATCTCTTCCACCTCCTTGTCTCTCCTCATGATGCTCATCTCAGGGTTGTTTGTTTCTTTCTATCATGTCTAGGGAGACTTCAGGGCTAGGCTTTTCACTTCTAAGAATAAATAGTTGCTTGCTTTTAATTCTAGTAATGGGTCCCTTGTATTCATCCAGCTTCAATCCTGACCTTATTCTTGTGTTGCTCTAGCTAGCCTTTGATTTCTTCAGTCTTGGCGTTCCTCTCTCCTTTTTATTCGAAGGATTTATCTTTCTTATTCTTGGACTAAGATATGCCAGGATATTTCTAACTCTTCTTGAGTCTTTGCTGTTGTTATTACTAGATTGTACAATTGATGTAAAATGCTTCGTTGATTATTCAATCCAATTTCCAAACAGGGTTGATTACCTTGGGGAAAAGTCATATATTCTTTCAAAAGCACTAGAAGAGGTTCCAAATTTTGGTTCATATCTCCCCTGCATTTTTATAGAGGTGGTACTCCTCTTTAGATTTTCTTGAGATTTTCAAATATTCAAAATGTAGGACTTGATAGAAGTCCGTTGTAGTAATTCAAAGAAACAAAAATATTACAAGAAAATAAAAGGAAAATATTTTTGTTTTCTTTTTAAAGAAACTTCCTGAGAAAGGAACATGAATTACACATTTCACACATTTAAATCAAATAAGAAAAATTCCCTCACATCCATCATAGTTTAGGATAAATATTTCTGATCACATAAAATAAAAAAAGAAGATGATCTGCATCCATAAGAGAACTTTTATAGAGTGGACACATGGGCAGATCAAATAAATATAATGATAGATCAACCTTAAATACTTTATATTCTAAAAATAGAGTTACAAAGCACAATCAAGATTGTTCCCAAAGTAGTTCTCTTGAAATTTCCAAAAATATATAGTTTGTTACATATTCTTGAAATTGTAAATGTGTTTGTCTTAAAGACTAGGATTGGGGCTCCCACGAACCATAAAGAAAATAAATACAATAAATAATATTTTATAAGGAAGACGATGGGAGGTAGAAGGATCAACAAGATCTGGTAAGAAGAAAAAAGGAATTATCAGTCTTCAGTTAAACCTTTCCAGTGAAAGAGGTGGAATAATTGGATGAAGGACTTGATAAATAAAAGAAGGGTGTGATTAGCATAAACTTACTATGATGGTCTCTCGTGGTGTCTCCATTTTCTCGCTGATGTCCTTTTATCGTTTTCATCAACGGTTACATGAATTGTCTCAAACGCTTCTTGCCCTTCATTTGTCAGTTTATCAATAGCCTTCTTGAACCATTCTTTGATGTAACTTTTCATACATGCCACGTTGATTTCATGCCGGATTTTAATGTTGAAAAATTCTCCCTCCAAGTCTCAGAGATCAAAATAAATGTCATGTAATGCTTCTTCAATATCCTAATTTTTTATGGAGTAATCCACTAGCCAGTTATCTATGGCGTTCTCATCATATTCAATTATACCATAGAATTTTTCAATTGGCAATCCTTTAAAAATCTCAACTTGCTCATCGAACTGTTGTTTTGTTAGGAACAATGAGTTGAGGATCAAATTGGGATATTGGACTTCTTTAGTGCTTTCGGATAGGTCCACCTTCCTGAGCCTTTTGAATATCTCTTCTCTCCTTGTTATGGCTTAACTGCATGCTTGAACAATGTTGTTCAAGTTATTTATTTTTTCTTTCTAGCAGGCATTCAACTGCTTGATCCGACTTGGAGAGGGAAGGTCCTCTCCTCTTCTCTTCTCTTTAGCTCTAACATGTTGTAAACTTTAATACAAAAGGGTTCCATGACATCAAGGTAGAAACCTTCTTCATATTTTAGGTCATCCTGTAGATGCTCATGGAAGGCATGCGCCCTCGAGTAAAAATAAATCATGTTCTTTGAGATTTACCAACCTTCTATAATCAGTGCCATTCTTTTCTTGATATTTTTCTCCACATAGTTCCTGGATGATGTGAGTAAGCTTGAGGATCCTTTTAATTTGTATGTGGGCGTGGTGGGTCCGAAAATTGCCAAAGGGTTGGAAAGGAGTGGAATAGGCATCAAATTCTCTTCCAGTTTCTTAATCTGTTCCTTTAACTTTATATTTTTTGCTTCAAGACCACCGATGGAGTCGTCCAATGCATCAACAATATTTCCCCTTTTTATTCTTCACTTCACTCTTCTCAATAATTAATTTCTTAGATTTGTTGTCAAAGACAACACTCTGAAATACAAATGATTCTTCTTCATCAAAGACCTCATTCTCAACAATTTCCAACAATTGATTCTGGTGGGCCGTGTCTCCTGGTTGATCAATGTTAGGAAACATTTTCTCAATGTCAGCCTCGAGCTCCATATCTTCGAGGGAGAATATATTGATGTCACTTTCGACGCGATTCTCTTCTTCCTCTTATACAATATTCTTCCCCTTCTTCCTTAGAGGGAGTTTATGTGAGCTTTCAATTTTTCCTAGAGGGGGCTCTTGTCTCCTCCTCCACCTGAACTACCGTTGATTACTTTTTTAGATTGGTGGGGCACTGGAGCACTGCTCCAAGGTGTTGTAGTCTTAGGAGTAACAGTTGGGGACTGGGCACTCTTCTCGATGGGACCCTTTCCTCTCTATTTGTAAAGTTCATTAGTATTGATTACTGTCTCTAAGTTGCCAACAGTGTGGGTAGGATTTCCCAAATTATTATTTTCTTCTTCTCCTAGAACGGTGTGGACAAATGAATTGCTAAAACCCATTGTTAACATATGTTCCACAAAGATTCGTTTAGGGTCAAACCATTTAATATTTTCAACATACTTGAGATTCAAGTTGTGGAAGTGGTTTTCAAATTCATCAATTTTGTCCATACTTCTGAATACAAAATCCCCAATTTTCCAAGGCAAAGGTATGAATTGTTTTTTTTTTCGTTTTTCATGAAAAAAGTACAGCCAGAAGTTATATTGCCTTGAAAATTCTGTAACAAACATTATCTCGGATATATGGCATGAAAGAAATCATGGATTTTCCTTAGAACCAAAAATCTCGATAACATTGTAATTTTCAATTTGCTCCAAAGTAACATTTTTATCTAGGAATTTACTAGCCTGAGCAGATATTCTTGGGGTATCTTTTCCAAACAATAATCCTTTAAGAATCAAGACAAATTCGTTGAAAACTTCATGAAAATGAAGAGAATCTTTGTTCCTCCATAACGCTTGGTACCGAAAGGTCACAGGGTCAAATTCACAGTTCACCTTCTTGCATATAGACAATTTAGGAAATTGACCACAATGCACTATCACACAAAACCAAATAAGAAGCCATAAAGAATTTCTTATCTTTTTTATACTGAGACAATTGGGAAGAGATTTCAATGGAAATCAAATTTACCCAATTGAAAATGGTATGCTCCTTAACATTAAAATATAAGATAGAAAGAATCACACGGGAAATGCTGGCAGTATTTTCTTGGCCCGTAACTCTGGTAAATAACCAAGAAATTTCCTGAAAGGGGTTATTGAACAAGTTGAGCCACAATCCAGTAATATCTTCAGGGATGGCCACGAGATTCTCCAAGAATTCAGGTAAGAGATCCAGGCCATTGTCATGTTTTTTCAAGAAGTCCCTACAATCTTCACCTTTGAAGGTGAGCGTTGGCTTTGGGAGTTTCAACATTTTACAGAAAACTTCAGGTGAAAGAGAGACATGGGAATGGTCTTGGACTTGAATCATACGCTGACTTGGTATATACTTCTCAGTGCACCAGGAAACTAGTTCCTTGCAGTCAAAAACTTCAGGAACACAACTTGCACGAGCAATTCTGGATGTCCAAATTACTTCCTTCTAAGCAGAAGGGGATGAATAATAAGAATACGCCCTAGACCACTAAAAGTTCTGGTCCTCACATCCAAAAAAATTCAAAGTATCTCCACAGAATTGATGTCGAGTTGTTGCTTCCATAAGTTGACGAGAGAGTTCTTTTGATCCAGATAATATTTGAAATGAGCGCTTGAGAGATATAATATAATCTTTCGCAAATTGTGCTTTAATGTGGTTTAATAAGAAATCTCCTTGAGCCATTCGCTTACTAATGACAATCTTTACGAGACTTGCATGATGAGTTATTAGCATTAAAACATACTAAATGTGTATTGGGAAAAGTGTGAAGGTGGCAGGGACGGACGAGAGAAAATAGCATTTGGGACTTTTGTGCACCCTCCAACCTGGGAACCCACCAACCCATTGTTGTAGAAGGTTGAGAATGGGCTAAGTGTTGTATTGTGGTTGGTCGGACTAAATATAGGAGAGATGAGATACTTAGTAGCTCGAGGAGTCCAATGGTCAAAATGTAGATCGTGGATCATTTTTGTACAAAATGCATGTCACAGAACATGGGATGTGAAAACTTGAAACCTGCCAACTCGGGAACTCACGACTGCAGAAACATATAAGTATAGAATAATGTGGCGGTCAGTTGGAATCTTGATGTGAGAGTGTGGATGGAGATGAGGATCCACAAGTCCACCAACCCTTGAACCCGTTGTTTTGTAAAAAGTACTAAGTATAAGAACTAGAAAGGGGGAATAAAAGGGAAAAAAGAAAACGGGAATTTGGGTAAATATAAAAGAGGGAAAAAGAAATGGACAAAAGAAGTTGGGAAAATAGAAAAGGGGAGGAGAATTTCGGAAGCAGGAATTGATCTCAACAACTTCATAGGCCCTTTCTCCAACATTTTATTATATCATTCTTCCTTCAACAACACAATCTTAAACCACACTCTCATAGGTCTTATTTCCTTACAGTTTCTTCCATCCCAGAACCGAACCATACCACGACATATTTTCACATTCTTTAATTCTAGAATTGAACTAGCTATGATATCTTCTCACGTTATTTCACTCTAGAGTTGAACCAAGCTTTGATACCACTTGATGCAGCGGGCATCCACCCCCTACCATTAGAGCATGTTCGCAGTGAAACAATTTATTCATGTGTGTAATAGGAACCGTGGCTACCATAAAGCTTCTTCATCATTGCTACATTTTCCTTATTTTCACCTTATCATGCAACAACACCTAGGGTTGTCCCTATGTTCCCGCGTATCCATGTTTTCTTCCCTAAAATACCAAAACATATGTTATAGAATCACTAGTGTGCTACATATTCACTTTCTACAACTCGCCTTCTACTGCAACTCACCTTCTGTTGCAACTCACCTCCTGCAACAACTCACTTCTTGTTGCTACTCACATATTGTTGTAGCACACAACCCGTTGTTGCAACACATCTTTCACAGTATATATTTTCTATGATAATCCTTTGATGCAACTCATATCTTACAGTAATCCATCTCATATTACAGTTCGCCTTATATGTAAAATGATTCCCATTGTAGCTTCTTTCTGGTCACATCTTCTATACTTAGACAAAATCCTCAATGCTCGTAGAACTCGAGCGCTCATCTTCCCTAAGAGAGACCAAAATCTCGAACACGGCCTTCCACGGACTTGTGCCACCTGCAGAGCCATATCATACAACACTATTCTCTACAGGATTTACTCATTCACACAAGACATTAACTCGTTATGTCAAGAACATAGTAAATACATACTATAGGATGTCAAGCATATGCACATACAAAAATATTAATCCCTAAACGATGATCATTTTATTCATCATATAAGTTATAATACAATGGATCAATGGACATATCTGAGCTTACAATCTTCGTTGGTTTGCTAGGCCAGAGGCCATGGAAACCTCAACCACTTCTCTCTCTCCTATCATGTGATCTCTCCTACTCTCGGTTCTGTAATATCTCTCATCAATAACTATGATGTTGTGTTTTCTTCTTTCCAGAAATTGTTCACTTCAGTTTTCCCAGCACTCTTCATCCCTTTCATATTCCAGCTTCTTGTTTTTCCTTTTCACATTGACTCTTCATCTCTTGCATGTACTTTCTAGCTTCATTCCAACAAATGCGCTCCACCTAATCCGTAACATATGCAATTTCCTCTGTAACAATTGTCCTCGTAGTCATCCACACACTCATCCATTTGTTGGAAATATAACTGAGAGGGGGGGGTGAATCATTTATGTATATAAGCTTGAAAATTTTCCTATTATTTTTATTTTTCTTTCTAGATTATTATTTAATGTGTTGTTGATAACTTAACATGCATAGATATACAATATTTTATAAATCACATAGAATACACAAAGACACTAATTTTCATGAGGAAACCCATAAGGGTGAAAACCTCTTCTTCTTAGGATGTCAATCACGCTCCAACTTTCATGTACATCACAGTCTTTGAGCTCCAACTCAAATATGAATGTACATCATAGTCTTTGAGCTCCAACTCAAATATGAGGCTACAACCTCTAATAGAAAGATACAACTTGCAGAGAGCACCAACTCTCAGAATTCTCTAGCACCAACTCCTAAGTTTCTCTAGCACCCACTAGATGAAAGCACCAACTCCTAGAATATCTTCTAGCACCAACTAGAATCTAGAGGACTGCAATCCTCCCTAGCACCACCCTACCACCCTAATTGAATCTTACAAAACTTTACTTACTTGCTCTGTCTCTGATATGGTCTGTTATGGCTCCATGTCTTCTCTGCCTCTTGCAGCTTCTATACTCTGTTCTGCTTCTATATCCTGCTCTTTCTCCTGCTTCGCACTTTAATACCTCTGTTCAGCTTCTCTTATTCCTTTATACTCTGTGTTGTCTCTGCATGCTATACGTTTCACTTTTGATCTCCAGTTCAAGTCCTGTACACGGTCACGTTCTACCCACATGCATAACTCTCACAAAAACACACACACTCTTCTATGTTCTGAATGTATTTCTCACGCCTAATCCTCTGCCAGATCATCATAACAACCCTTCATCTTCTCTAGTGGTTATGCTGAATCTATTCATCATCAGTGGTCATTATCCAAAGATTCTTTGGCTTCTCTGGCAATCACAACTCTTCATCTTCTCTGTCAATTACAACCAGTCATTTTTAGCTTCTTTGGCCTCTAAGCCCCTTCCTTCACATGACCATCGATGGTGACCATATTCCTAACCAACAGGCGCTTCGTGACTCACGACTATGACAATATTGGTATGAGACATCTTGATTCTCCCAACTCCCTATCTCCCAAGTGGAGCTTAGGGATGCTTGCTCCTTCCTCTATTCTCTCTCCACGTGACCGCTGGCTGTGACTTGGGGCCAAGTACTTTGGGACTTCACATTTCACGTCTTTGGATGTGAGCCAACCCTAAATCTCTCAACTTCCAAACTCATGCCTAGCGAGCACTATCTCCATTCTCGGTATGACCTTGGGCGATGATCTCATGTGACCATGCGATTGCGGGCACGTCCAAAGGTGGTTTGAAATCAAACTACTTTTTGCCCCACAATTTACCTCAAGCCTCCATGTGTCCTTTATCCAAAACCATGGTTTCGATTTCAGCCCTCCCTTAACTCATTAAATTTCATGCACCTTCAATCCCTGCAATGCGGCGGGACTGTCGATCTCACGATATTGACGGTGCTCTTGAATTGACGGTTCATATCTGTCCTCTCATGTTCTGCAGATTAGATCTAACCTTCCTAAATCAACGACTATGATTTACTTCGTGATCTAGGCTATAGGAGTTTCAAATCTCAAACCATTCTTTTCTTCCTACGCCAATCTTTCGGAGTCGATGATCTGCGGACACCTGTCCTTCTTAATCGACGACTCTGCCTCTACTTCGAGAATTTGACCTTTTAACCAGATCAACGATTTTGTGGCCCCTTTTTCGATCAATGGTCGAGATCTCCTTTGGTTCATCCAACAATTGAGAATTTATTTCGGTTCTTCGGGCTTCGGGAATTTCAAATCTCAAACTTAAAGTCTCGAAGTAATTTCTCCAGAGTTCACGACCCGTCACCACATATCCCTCTGGATCTGAGGGTTGAGATTTACTCCAGCTCTCCGGACTTTGGATATTTCAAATCTCAAATTAAGAACCCTCAAAGAGATTTCTCTGGAGCTCACGATTCATCGCCATGTATCCCTCTGGATCTGACGGTTGAAATTTACTCCGGCTCTTTGGCTCTCCGGACTTCAGGTATTTCAAATCTTAAACTAAAACTCTTGAAGTGAGATTTTTCTGGAGCGTAACCTCCTCACATCTTTAGACCTGAAACGAATAATGTTCATTTGATCAAGATCTTAGATCAATGGCTAGATCCGTTTGCGATTCTTATCTTGTCCTTCCACTCAAAAGTAATCCAACGGTCATTGTCGCTCTTCCTTCTGAATTTATGATCTCTTTGATTTAGAATGTTTTCTAAGTGTTCAAGGATCTCGACCTTTGCTTCTCCTGTGAGTCTATCTCTTGGACCTCACCTGCACTTATGGAAACCACTATCTCTTCTGAGCTTTCTCATCTTTTTCTCTCTCGAGGTTTGGTTCGTTATTGTTCTTGCCATCAATGACAAGCACACTCTTCCTGTAAACATGCCAACAATATCCCCCTTTGGCATTGATGGAAA
>CBVK0100603412.1:0-16837 GCA_900067695.1 Picea abies | reverse complement strand
CAATATTATTTCCTTTATCATTTAGCATGTTCATCATAAATTCATTAAATCAAATGTAACCATAAATATTGAAAACATTAACCCATAACAAAGATATACTGTGGTTCACCCCCTTCTTGGGGCTACATCCACAAATATTTATCGCTTCATCTCTTTATTACCAACCCTAGGAAGCACCAACTCCCTTGTTTTAGGGAACCAACCCTAGGAAGCACCAACTCCCTTGTTTTAGTGCACCAAACCTAGGAAGCATCGACTCTCTTATTTTCACACTTTACTTAGAAAAGGATATGAATCCTTCCTTGCTCCTCCCTTCCACCCACACCGAATAATTATCTTCAGTTTTCCTTGGAATCTGCTTCTGCTTTTGATCTTCTGATCTGGACTTCATAGACACCTTCTTCTTCACCATTCTTTCTTGCTTATATAGTCTTCCAACTGGTGTGAGTTTTGAAGCATTGTGTCCCATTGTTTGAACCATTGCACCTCTTCATTTAAATTAACAATAATAATGTTTTCATTTTAATTTAGAATTAATATCTTTCTCTATTATCATTCACACATTATCATGAAAGCTTTCAATTTAGTAAGATGTATTTTCATAAATCGATCACATGTATGGATTGATTTTTTTTAACTTGATCCCATGCCTATTTATTTCATTATTATGCTTCTGTTGCATCCCCAGTTCTCCAACATATCATATTTGATATTTTACCATCTCTTTGTATTGTTATGGTGTTCTTCTTGAGTTTCCTACAGGAAATAAAGTTAAACCCCAGGCGATTTATCTTTCCTTTAAGTGACCACAGGCTCAAAACCACAGGCTTATTCATTCGAAGCGTTGTTATGTTAGCACTTTCTCTTTTCTCCCTTATTATCCTACATGGGAGCACATTCAAATTTTTGAGGGATTATTTAATTCTAGACCCTTTTGCGCTCCTTGTTAGCTTCTTGACCTTCTCAAATGATTAATGTTGGAACCAATTTTTCTGGCACTCCGGACTTTGGGTTTTACACCTTTTCAATCTTCCAACTCTCCTAGACTAAATATCGTCGAAGTGTGTATAGTTTAGATGTTTTCCATGTAGCTACACCATCCAATGGTCCAAATCAAAAGGTTTAGATGTTTTCCATGTAGCTACACCATCCAATGGTCCAAATCAAAAGCATGTTGCCTCCACCAGGTTAATCTAAATGCATGTTAATTTGTGCTTTTGGATATTGAGCATGGATATTCCTCCTTGATGGATGGTCATATATTATTTCAGGGCTTCGACACTCCTGGATATTCCCAATCATATTTTTTTTCATGTCCCCTTGAGTTTTCTTGGCCGAAGTGGTCATAAAGTACTGATGGTTTCTTACCATCAGTCTTACCCAATCTTTCCATTGTACTCGATTAGACGATCAAGAGATATTCCAGTGGATATTAGATCAATGACTAACATTAATTTGTGACTTCAACCTTCAACACTTTAGACATGTTTGTTGGTAGGAGAAGTGGGATATCCTCGGAGGTTGTAATTTGTGAGTGAAGTGGCATGCTGACATCACTATTGACATGGCACTGGCAGAGTAGCCACCACATGTCACCTTGATTTGTGACTTTAATATGCCTAATGTTCCAACTAGACCTTGACACTTGTCATCAACGTAATGGGCCACGTGTCATCTTTGTCTTCTGCCACATATGTCCCTCCTGGATCATGGCTTTGCACTTCATGTGGATTTGGTACTTTGTGGATTCAAGTGTTTTAGTTGTTCGAGACTACTTATAATACAAGAGTGGTCAACACTGTAGTGAATATTCCTTCCCTTCCACTACTTCATCCAATGGTCGATGAGATTTAATATTCCTTCCCTTCCACTACTTCATCCAATGGTCGATGAGATTTATCGAATCTTATTTTGATCCTATGGTCGACGCGAGTTTGTGACTTTGGGGCTTTGACCTTCGGGTAAACTTACATGTTTTAGACTGCTTTTAGCCAAAGTGGTCAGTGTCAAAGTTGATCACTATTGGACCCACCTATCCTCATCCAATGGTCACCGTGCATTGCCCAAATTTGATGGCCCTCATTCACTTCAAGACTTCAGGGATACATGGATTCATCCTTGTCTCAAATATTCACCGAAGTGGTGAAGCTATAGAGTAATGAGGCTTTCTATCTCTTTCTTGATCCAATGGCTGAGAACTGACACACATTTTCTCCACGAGATCTGATGGTCGTTGTTTACTTGACGACTTCAAAGGTTTCAATAATTTGTGTCGTATGGGGTATTCTTATCCTGTCCTTCCACTTGGTTCTATCTAAAAATCAGGATAGATTATGAACTAATATAATGGTTATGATTACTCCCGAATTTTGAATGGTCGAATAAGATTCTAGGAAGATCTGATGGTCGTTGTTTACTTGACGACTTCAAAGGTTTCAATAATTTGTGTCGTATGGGGTATTCTTATCCTGTCCTTCCACTTGGTTCTATCTAAAAATCAGGATAGATTATGAACTAATATAATGGTTATGATTACTCCCGAATTTTGAATGGTCGAATAAGATTCTAGGATCCTTTACGAAGGGTTCCTCTGTGAAGGTTCTGGCTTCTAGATGATATGATGGTCTTGGATTGTCTTGAAGTTTCTCAATATGATCTAATGGCCTTTGTGTTCTGCATGATATAATGGTCTAGGATTGTCTCGAGAACTACATCAATGAACATGGTTCTTTTGGAGTTTTACTGTGGGGATTTCAATCCCGATAACACTTCTATAATGCAATCTCCCTTCTAAGATTTCCTTCATCCTTTCCATTCTCTGATTCTCTGTGTGTATCCTTTCTCCTCTATCTCTCTTGAGCTTTAGGTTTATACTATATTCCTTTTCACCTTGCACTATATTTAGGATATCAAAGACATATAATGACAATACCATATTGATATTCTTGAAATCAATGCCAACACCATAATACCATGTCCACCATTGATCATATTGGCCTTCTTTGACATCAATGCCAACACTATAACATGATGTTCAACATTCCCCCCCATTGGCATGGATGGAAACAAAGTAAAACCCATTTTTCAATCTTAACTATATTTTATTGATCATTCTCCCACTTTGACAACAATGAAAAAAGGGATGTTTCCTTGTTCCCTTTAGGGTGACACTCCCCCTGAGGTGACGCTCCCCCTGTATACAAGTATCTCCCCCTTTTTACAAGGGATATCAATCTGAGGCAATGATGGTGGCATGGATGTTAATTATCACTCCGCCTGGAATCATGATACTGCAACCAATCATGGGAAGAAGAATAAGCCCCCTATCTTCTCTGCAATATATATAATATGATACTAATGAAACTTCCTCTGTTTCAAATGCTATTGTTCAAATGGAACATAGATCAACTATTCAAGAATGATATTCTCTTCCTATAATGATCCTTGGATCTGTCCATGCATCAACCATCTAAACTCATGCCACACCATACATCAAGTGTATGCCAATCATACATACTATATCATGCATCAACCATGAAGAAAAAAATATGTCAATAAATATGTGCCAAAAGTGAACCAAACATATATTAGGTTCATCAACAAGTGCCTCTATCAATGTACTAACAATGTTCTTTAAACAAGTGTCATATAACACATGATATGTCTCTATCATAAGATATATCAATGGAGCTCACATATGTACCAACCATGTACCATGATAGATTTTCCTCATAAACCATTCACATAACTTCACTGAGAGAATACATAACCAACACTATTCCTTGGCAGATGAAGGTTTGCAGCAAAGCATGTCAGATCCTGAAAAATATAGTTATACCATCAAACCATGTTGCCTTAAATGATGATAGTTATATATTCATTTGTAACCCAAGAGCCTCTTTATTCTTTTGTTCTTCAATAATCATAGGGGTATCAACAAGAACAATATTAAATCTTCCCTAATTCATCCTTCCTTTCTTTTGTTTATTTATTTTTGTTGAGGAGATTTAGTAGATCATCAAAATAGTGTTTGAAAATTTCCAAGATCATCATCGCTTAATTCTTCTAATTGATATCCTATTGAAATTTCATCATCATCATTACTGTCTTGTGAAACATAAGCTTCTTTATCCTTTTATTGAGAATTGTCTTTTTGCATTTTCCATTTGTTGGGTAATGAATAATTTATTTGCAGGAAATTATGAAGTTTTGCAATTTTCTTTTCTTGATTTTGATCCACTTTATATGCATAACTCTAATTTTCATATACCTTATCAGACACTTCACCCATCATTATCATATTGTTAATTTTATCTATTTCAAGTGCAATATCTTTATCATTTTTCTTCCTTTGTACTTTAACTTTTCTTCTCCATATCTTCTTATAATTTTCCTTAATGTTGGAGATGATTGCCTTCATGGAATACTTTCGCAATCTACATTCACTATCCTTAAGACCATAATTGTTTAATTTTTGGAATTCAATATTGAAGTCTTGTAAGGGAGAGAATGAGTTATGATTTCTTCTTTCTGCATTATTCTTATTGCTTTCATATCTTTGAACATTTCTTGGATTGTACTTTCTATAAGATTTATAATGTACTGCTTTATGTGAAAAATGATTGTAGGTATAGAAATATCCAAGGAAAATATATTGATTTATGTTAGAGGGATTCCTTCTGACGATTCTATTATTTTTGTCATATTTTTCTTTAGTAGGGAGTGCAGATTTCTGTTTATTTGGGATAGTCTGCAATGGTATTGTCCTTGCCTTATTTTCTTCTCTTCTTATGGAGTTCTTAAGAGAATTTACATAGATGATTAGTTTTTTTTCATTATTTTGTTCTATAGAGGGATCATATCCCGGTCCTATCTTATCATTTCATGATCTCTGACTGCTAAGAATGTTGTTCAAAATTTTTGAGCTATTTTCAAACTTACACTAAATGTCTTCTTTTTCTAATTTCCCTTTTAGTCGAATTATTTCATCTTCCAATATATTACATGTTTGTTGTTTTTCATTGAGTTCCTTATTCAATATTTCTCCTTTTATTTTGGTTTCTTGGAGTTGGGTTTTTAACTCAATAACCAATTGTTCTGAATCACTTATGGTTTTGGAAACCTCCTTTTTTCTTAATTTTATAACTTCTTCAAAATTTGGAAGTTGTTCCCTTAGTAACTTGTTTTTCTTTTTAGATTTTCTTAGTTCTTAAATTGCATGGATAAATTCTTTCTCATGGTTCACTTCTTCTTCATATTTTGAATTATTATCATCTTGAGTTTTCATTCCCATAAATAGAATCTCTGGCTCCTCTTCTTCACTTTCTTTAGATGAGCTACTATCTTCTTGGGTAAAGAAAGTTTTCTTCTTGTTGTAAAAATTCCTTTTATCTTTGGTTTTTCTCTTCTTCTGATCTTTGAAGTTTCTTTCAACATCAATTTCCTCTTTCTTAGGATAAGGAAATTTGTTAGCAAAGTGTTTGATTATTCTACAATTGAAACATATGAAGGGTAAATTTCCTTTATATTTTCCATATCCTTTATCTAGTTTCCTTCTAAAGTTGGCCTCTTTTACATATGATATGCCTGATTGATCTTCATTAGACATTTGTTCCTAATTCTTCTTTTCTTTAGAATCCCTAAAGGTTGTTTCTCCTTTTGATGGTTTTTCCTATCCTGTCCTCATCTAATATGTTGTAAGAATTCCATGGATCTCATCTACTATGAGTTTGTCAAGGTCTGGTTTTTCTTCAATTGTAGAAATATTGGCATCATACCTCATAGGTAATGATATTAAGATATTTTGTAAAATGGGTTTATATTTAATTTATTCTCCAATTGATCTAATTTATTTAACTACCTCATCTACTCTATGAAGATATTCAATAATGGTCTCTTCTTCTTTCATCTTCAAATTTTCAAACTGAGCTCTATAGGTTTGTAGTTTGACTTCCTTGACTTTGTTGTCTCCTTCATATATAACCTCTAGTTTATCCCAGATCTCCTTAGATGACTTCAAAAGTGTGTTACCTTCATAAATATAGGATTTGTTAACCCTCCTCGAATGAAATTGACTTCTCTTGAGTTGTCATTGAAAATATTCTTACTTGCAATATATGTGGGTGGAATAGCTAGTGCAATGTACCCATTTTCTATAGATTGCAAAACATAAAAACCAAGAGCCATAAGGTATATTTTCATTCTTATTTTCTAGAGATAATAATCATCTCCTTTACAAAATCGTGCTTTGTTGGAAGACATCCCCTCTTGTTTATCTATTACTTTCAAGATCTACCTTCTAGTTATTAGACTGTGCTGAACGAACTTGGCTTTGATACCAATTGTTGGAAATACTGAGAGGGGGGTGAATCAATATTACGTTTTAAAAAAATTAGTTATTACTTTGTTATTTTATTTATCATCATAGTATATCAACAATGGACTTGTATTTAAGAATCAATTATATAAGTATACTAAAAAAGAATTACAATGTTTATAAATAATAATCTATGATTGTGAAGGACACCAATCCTATTTAGAGCACCAACTCTTGGAGACACTGATTGTGAAGGACACCAATCCTATTTAGAGCACCAACTCTTGGAGACACAAATCCCCTTCTTCAGGGAACCAACCCTAGGAAGCACCAACTCCCTTGTTTCAGGGCACCAACCCTAGGAAGCTCTAACTCCCTTGTTTTAGGGAACCAACTCCCTTATTTTCACACTTTACTTAGAAAAGGATATGAATCTTTCCTTGCTCCTCCCTTCCACCCACACTGCATAAGTATCTTGATTTTTCCTTCTTGGAATTTGCTTCTTCTTTTGATATTATGATATGGACTACAAAGATACCTTATTCTTCACCATTATTTCTTTCTTATATAGTCTTCCAACTGGTGTGAGCTTTGAAGCATTATGTCCCTTTGTTTGAACCAATGCATCTCTTCATTTAAATTAACAATAATAATGTTTGTATTTTAATTTAGAATTAATATCTTCCTCTATTATTATTCACACATTATCGTGAAATATTTCAATTTAGTAAGAGGGAATTTCATAAATCGATCATAGGTATGGATCAATTTCTTTTAAATCTATCCCATGCCTCTTTATTTCATTCTTATGCTTCTTCTGCATCCCCAATTCTCCAACATATCATATTTGATGTTTTACAAGCTCTTTGTATTGTTATGGTGTTCTTCTTGAGATTCCTACATGAAATGGAGTTAAAACCCAAGCGCTTGATATTTCCTTTAAGTGATTGAAGGCTCAAAACCATAGGCTTATTCATTCCAAGCATTGTTCTATTAGTACTTTCTCTTTTCTCCATTATTCTCCTACATGGGAACGTATTCAAATTTCTGAGGGCTTACTTAATTCTAGACCCTTTTGCGCTCCTTATTATCTTCTTTACCTTATCATTCAACTGATGTTGGAACCAAGTCCTCCGGTACTCCAGCCTTCAGGATTTCTGCCTTTGCAATCTTCCAACTCTCTCGAACTAAATTTCATCGAAGTGTGTATAGTTTAGATGTTTTCCACGTAGCTACACCATCCAACAGTCCATATCAAAAGCACACTACCTCCACCAGGTTAATCTTCATGCACATTACATTGTTATTTTGTATCTTTACTGTGGATCTTCCTCCTCGACAGAAGATTAGATCATATTTTGGGGCTTTGACACTTCAGGACTCTTCGATATTCCCACTCTTAGGTTTTTCAACTCCCTTAGAGTTTTACAGACCAAAGCGGTCATAAAGTATTGATGACTACTTAACCATGAGTCTTACCCTATCCTTCCACTATAATCAATTGGATGATCAAGATATATTCTGGTGGATTTTAGATAAATGGATAACATTAATTTTTAAATTTGTCCTTTGGTGCCTTGGACATGTTTTCTGATAGGAGAAGTTGGATATCCCTAGAGGTTGTAATTCCAGAGTGACGTGTCATTTTGACGTCACTGTTGACCAAGAAATTGTTGAGTGGATTTCACGTGTCACATTTATTCGTGAGTTTCATATACCTAATGTGCCAACTAGACCCTGAAACTTGTCACCATCTAATTGGGCCACGTGTCATGTTTGTCTTCTGCCGCATGTCTCCTTCCTGGATCATGGCTTTGCACTTCATGGCTTTAAGAGTTTTAGTTGTTTGGGACTCCTGGTAATCCTGAAGTGGTCAATGCCAGGTTGAATATTCCTTCCCTTCCACTACTTCATCCAATGATTGGTGATATTTCCTGACTCTTCTTTTGATCCTATGGTCAAAAATAGTTCCCGAATTTGGGGCTTCGAACTTCAGGTAAACTTACATGTTTCAGAATCCTTTTAGCCAAAGTGGTCAGTGCTGAAGTTTACCACTATTGGACCCACATATCCTCATCCAACGATCACCATGCATCTCTTGGATCTGATGGACCTCATTCACTTCGAGACTTTGGGGCTACGTGAATTCGTCCTTGTCTTAAATATTCATCGAAGTGGCGAAGCTCTAGAGTATCGAAGATTTCTTTATCTTGCTTGATCCAATTGTTGAGAACTAAACCAAATTTTCTCCATGAGATCTGATGGTCGTCGTTTACTTCACGACTTCACGGGTTTCAAGACATTGTGTCTTATGGGGTCCACTTATCTAATCCTTCCACTTGGTTCTATCCAAAAGTCAGGATAGATCCTGAATTGATCTAATGGTTGTGATTACTCCCAAATTTTGAATGGTCAAATAGGATTTCAAATCCTTTACAAAGGGTTATTCTGTGTAGGTTCTAGCTTCTACGTGATTTGATGATCTTGGATAGTCTTGAAGTTTCTCAATATGATCCAACAAGATCTGGCTTCTATGAGACCTGATGGTCCAGGATTGTTCCAAGAACTACATCAATGGATACGATTCTTTTGGAGTTTTACTGTGGGGATTTCAATCCTGAGAGAACTTCTGTAATGTGCTCTCCCTTATTATATTCCCTTCATCCTTTCCATTCTATGATTCTGTGTGTGTATCCTTTCCTCACTATCTCTCCTGAGCTTTAGGTTTATATTAGATTCCTCTGCACCTTGCGCTATGTCTTCTGCGCAACCTACTATGTTATCTCTCTTGAGACTTAGGATCTCAAAGACATATAATGACAATACCATATTGATATTCTTCACATCAATTCCAACACCATAATACCATGTCCAACATTTATCATATTGCCCTTCTTTGACATCAATGCCAACATCATAACACCATGTCCAATAGAAAGAAAGAGGTAAGAAGAAGGTTTTAATTAAACCAAAGGAGGAGGATGATGAAGCTGTAAAGGAAAGTTACCAGGTGAAAGCATTAAAAAAAGATAATCAAGAGTTGGAGAAGCAACATTATAAGATGCAAAATAAGTAGAAAAAACTACAAAGAAAACATCAAAAAACCTACTTCTTCTTGAAGGAGATAATATGAAATAGACTAATGTCATTAAGGAGGAAGAGTCTGAGGATGATTCCAGCTAATCAAGATATCTCTCAGTTAGTCTCCAACTGGAATGTGCATGGGTACCAATTAACAGTTCTAGTCATTCTTATCTGTCATAGTTATTTTGTTAAGGGTTATTTTAGTCCAGCATAGACAACAATTGTATTTTGCACTTTTAGAAGTCTAGTTGTTATAGGTTCGATACATTATTTTCAAAGCATAATAAGTGGTCATTGTTTTGTTAAGGGTTATTTTAGTCCAGCATAGACAACAATTGTATTTTGCACTTTTAGAAGTCTAGTTGTTATAGGTTCGATACATTATTTTCAAAGCATAATAAGTGGTCATTGTTTTGTGATATGAACCAATTTTCTTTTAATATTAAGTTAAAGTATGTCATGGCTATGTTCCCAATTGAATATACTCAATTCAAAGAGTTGTTTTCAGGTTGTTATGAAAAGTTAAACTTTAGTTTTCAAAATGATCGAAACCCTCTGCAACAATGATAAGTAAAAAGATTTTGTATTGTTTGAGGGTTCAATTTTTAGTGAAACATTCAAGCATCATAGTTGGCTGGACCTGTTTTTATGATTGTAAATCTCTCTACCTAGTGAATATGTATATTGATGACAATTGTGTTTTCTTGCTCAAGTCTTTATGTTTTTTAATCTTATCTTGGATGGAAATTTGTGATGTGTGCAATGTACATTTCCTTCTTCCCTTTAGCTATTGTTATAATTCATCTTTTTACTGACATGAAACCTGTTAATCAACTATTTATTTAGTAAAAAGATTAGTTATTTTGCAACTTGTTGGATGATTTGTATCTGAATATTTTTTTAGGTCTTAAAATATCATTTTGAGTCTTAATTCTCACACAAATTTTTTTAGGTCTTAAAATATCATTTTGAGTCTTAATTCTCACACAACAAGTAACTCATTGTATTGCTTGCTATTGTTTCCTTTGTTTATATTTCCATGTCCTCACTTGTTAATCGAAATGTATTCCATTAGATAAGGGAAACCTGTAGTCATATTGTTTGTCCAGTCCAACTAGGTTTCTAATATTGATAAACCTATCCATTAGCTAACCAACAAACCTAATTAATAAAAAAAAACCATTCCAAAACTTGAGGTGGCCTAGCTCTTCCCTTTAGAAGTGAGGTGCAAAGTTTAGGATCAACATCTTCTAGCACCATTGTCAGAGACGATTTAATGAAATATCTTTCCTTGGGATAATTAAAATGATCAGATCTGATCTTTGATGGTGAACATAGATCAGACACAAATGTGACTTCCATCTTTCACTTGACGACTCCATTAAATGTAAGCCTATTAAGAAATTATGGATCCCAATAAAGGATCCAGGAAATAAAATCAGGAGCTTGCTAAAAACCCCAAAGTCAACCTTGATATGAATGGTGGTACAACCAATCCTCATTGAGAGAGACAATTAAGGAAGACTACCATTGCTCAGAGATACCCCTTGCCATCCAAAGGCAAGGGCAGTGCTGAAATTTTTTTCTTTGTCCACAACGATAAGAAACTCGAGGTTATCATTTTTCAAAACTCCCTTGTCATGAATCCTTAGACATCCCATGTCTCAAATTTTGCTTCATCATATCCTCGATCAACCACACCCACAACTCATCCTTAGCCTCAGAGTCCAATTATCCCAAACATTGCTACAATAGGATGTAGGCCATCATTACAACCAGGTATAAACCTTTGGTGCTTCCATAAAACTTGAATGCCTTCCCCATAGGTGGCTACATGAAGTATCTGCCAAGGTACAATGTTGAGTGGTAAGTAACTGCTGAGGAAAATTTGGTGGCATTTTATAGTTTTGTAGAAAACTTTAACATTGAACATGTAGATGTATGGATGAGGTTCTTTGTGCAGAGTTTGTATGGGGAGGTAAGGAAGTGGTTTCATGGCTTAACCCCTTATTTTATTACAAGTATTGAGGCATTGGATAAGGATGTTCTAAAACAATGGGGGGATAGGAGATACTATTTGTATTACATAACTACGTTTTGGGATTTAAGAAGGAAGAGTGGGGAATCTGTATCAAATTTCATAAAGAGGTTCAACAAAATGTATAACAAGATTCCTGATGAGATTAATCCAACTGAAGCCTTAGCCAAGATCATATTTGGAAATTCCTTTGATGCATAATTTTCTCTTCCGTTGAGGGAGAGAAGGTCCACCACTTTGTTTTCCATGCAAGATGCATCTATTGAAGTTGAGTCCAATATCCTAGCATCAAAAAAATTAAAGAACTAATCAGATAGGGATAAAAAGAAACAAACGAAAGAGTTTCCTTCCTCTTCCAACCCAGCTGAATCTGATCCAAATTTAGAAGAGATGAACAGGACCTTGAATCCTTAACCTTAGAGATATCCAAGCTGAAATGGGAAAAAAGAAACCAAATAGGACATATCATGATGTTGGAAATATAAACACAAATAAATTTAGAAGGATGATTAATGCTTCTCAAATCATGTAGAGGGAGACAGAAATGTTGAGGATCAAAGAGTTGTACCTCCTTTCTATAACAATTAGATTGAAGAAATGGATGTAGAGAGTGATGTTGTAGATGATGTTTTTGTACTGGTCAATGAGACTGATCTTTATCCTAGTCACCTAACACAATATGACTATGAAATATTACAGTTATCAAGCTAGTTTGATGATGAGGTGGAGGAAGAGGAAAATTTTCAAAGTCAACCCCAAAAGAAGTATGATTTGAGGCCTAGACTAGGGGATCCCAAAGCAACTTCCCCTACTCAGAACAAAAAATCAGATCTTCCTCCCAAACAAGGCCCAATCTAGGACACATCAAACAAAACTGATCAACCTCTTTCATCTAATCATGTTTCCCCTAAAGTAAAAGAAGCATAAAAACAACCAATCTCTTTAATAATAGAGCATGATTTGAGAAAAATAAATATCCCAGTACCTTTAATAGAATTGCTAAAAAATGAGCCATTCAAGAACTCTATTATGAAGGTTTTCAAGTCACCTGTTTCTGTTATGACATCTGATGTAATAAACTTAGAAGATGAAAACCCTACCATTACTGTGGGCACACACATTGAAGATGGGTCCGATGCTTCTCCTTTTTTTTACATATCCTTGAATGCCCATGACAAAATCTTGCATAATTTCTTGATGGAATCAGGTGCCTCTCATAATTTCATGCTTAAAGTTGTAATGGAAGAGCTAGGAATAGAGATCACCAAGCCCTACCATGATATTTACTCCTTTGATTGTAAAAAGGTAAAATGCTTGGGAATGATTAAATATCTGGTGGTTTCTTTGTGTCAACTACCCATCAAAAATGTAGCGATGGATATTGTTGTAGTTGACGTTCCCCCCAAGTTTGGTATGATTTTTTCAAGGACATGGGCCAAGAAAGTTTGAGGATCCTTGCACATGTACTTACATATGCAACCACTCCTGTCTTTGGAGGGGAACATAAGAGGTTATAAAGAGAGGTCATATTGGCATATATATTCAATGATCATCAAAATCCAGGTAACCATCTGATTTATGTTGTGGAGGATGAAATTGGGTTATGTATTTTCCATATAAATGATGATGCACTAGAAGTATCAGTCAACAAATGAAAAAATAAGCCACTGAAAGTTCAATGGAATGAGGTATAGAAGATGTATTTTGATGGCTCATATTGAAATGAGGGTTATGGGGTTGGTAGAGTCCTCATTTCTCCTTCAAAGGAGGTGATTACACTCTCATATAAGCTAGAATTTGAAACAACTAAAACCATAGAAAAATATGAGGCCTTGGTGTTGGGATTGAGGGCTGCTAAAGACATGGCCATTGAAATATTGGTAGTGTTTTGTGATTCTGATCTGATTTTCAACCAAGCAAAAACACTTATCAAGCGAAGAAACAAAGGATGAAACAATACATAAACAATGTATGGGACTTGGTGGACATCTTCTTTCTAGCATTTAATATTTCCTTTGTTCCTAGAAAGGAAAATCAGAGGGAAGATTTTTTATCCTTGGCTGCAAGCACCTTTAAACCTCTAATTGGTCCAAATGTCAAGTATGAAGTGGAGGTTAGGTTTAATGTACCCAGACACTCACAGGCCCGGGCTATGCCACCTAAACATGTTGCAACAACCCAAACACTAGAATGTGTGGCATGTTGCAGATCCAAGACTCAATTCTCTGAATGGATCTTGAATTATAACAACATTTAATATGAAATCAAGCAAGAATAAACCACATGCATTAATCAAGATCTAGGCTAAAACATAATGAAGTGAGCAACGTGCCATCCACAACAAATAATCATCAAACAGGCACATTAAAAATGCATATCTTAGAGATAATTAAATACACAATGGAAATAAACATTACACAAAAAACATAGAGAGCAATTATATTTTCAAGCAAATGTTCAACAACTGGATGAATACTAAGGACGTTCCTCCCAACCATAGACATTATTGTTATTTTACTCTCAACAACAGGTCACCCTCGAGCCAGGGATATGAATCCACAAGGACGCCTCTTAGGCCAAGTCAAAACACACAACAATTAGGTAATTAGCTCTCAGGTTTCCCAACCTCATAGCAAGTCCAAAATTCTAGCTCTCTTTCCCCCTCATCCTGGACAACCCAAATAAATGAACACTTTTCTTTGCCATGTATTCCTTGAAGCTGTTCCATTTCTCTCGAGGGCTCTGATGCTATTGGTTAGGAAATATCCCTATTGGAAACTCCAAGGATTCTCAACTGCGAACAATTCTATCTAAACTACCATCAATCTCATAACTAATAGGCATTTCAACACTCAATCTATCACAAGCCTTTCAACACTCACAACAATCCAAAGTACACCAAATCTCTTCTACCTAGCCTACACAACCCAAGAGAATGGACCCCCTTCTCTGCCATGTAGTCCCTTAGGCTTGTCCATCTCTTTCTAGGTCTCTAGTGCTTCTGGTCAAGAATATCCATGTTGGGACTCTCAGGATTCATAAATGGGAGAAAACTTAACCGAGAACCACCCAAACAACCATTCGTATCCATTATCAGACCAAGAGCACATGAATTAAGCTGAATGAGTGAGGGAAAAGGAAGAAGTGGAGCACGGGGAAGAAAGACGAAGAAAAAATAACCCAAACAACACCCAAGGGATGTTTAAATTACATGAAGACAAGAGCCACATGGCCTACCTCCCAAGAAGCTCATGTAACCCATTTTCTCCATAAAATCAATTATGTATAAAATAAAATAATAATAAAAAGACTTATCCCCTCAATCCCCCTCTCTCATGGAATCATATACCCCTATCTCTTTTGTCCTTGTTCGTCTTGTAGCCAACGGTCTATTTTATTAATGTATATGAAGTATTAGATTTCCTCGGCACTCTGGCCCTTTTTAAACTTTATCGGATCACCAGCCTAAGTCACAATTACATAATACTTTATAGTTCATAAGGGTTAAAACTGAGATGTTACATCTTGTTGATGCTTAAAAGAGCAACGATGAATACTATGCTCACAAATCATTGCCAAGCTTTATTATTTAACTATATTAATAATAAAATAGTAGGTGGGACCCCCTTGTTATAATTCTGGTGCTATGGTGGATATGTTATGCTTATATTTTGTTTTCCTATGTAATGGTACTATCATAGTCTTCTACAGTTCATTTGTTTCAAATCACGGTTTAAAATGTTGTGGTAACAAGTGGTGGTTGGGTATTAAAACACGACACTAAATGGATTTGATGATCTCTGGCAGAATATGTTAAGACTTCCGTGTGGATGAAAGAATTATAATCCATTTTTGGTTTTAATATTGTATCAAACATGACATTAAATGGTTTGGATGATATTTGATAGAAGTTAATAATGCTACCCTTTTGGATAAAAGAACTATACTCAAGTTCTAATATTATATTTTTATGAAAAAGGATGGGTGCTCTTGACCCTTGCTACTATGGTTATGCTCCTTGTTTGCATTTCATAAATGGTTGCACATTGGGTTATGTTCCTAGCACATTGTTATTTTAAAGAAGTTTGACATTGCCAAGGGGTGACACACTTTTGCAAAAGTGATATGGAAATGGATATTTGGTTGATTAATGGTATAATGCTATGGTGAATTGGCTTGGATCATACTTTGAATTGAATGAAGTTGGAAGGGATACGCGATGTGGATTTACTGCATGTCACTCAAAATCCCCTCGAGCCCGTCACCCTAGTCATTCTTGGATTTTGTTTTGGCTCTAGTAGTTGTTAATGTTATGCCTTGTTCGGTCATGAAGGAGATATACATTCTTGTTTTTCCTCACCAATGACACACCCTCCTCAATTACTCCCTTTGGGAAGATCACACTACTACCAAGGTAAGCACATGTTTCACTCCCTTTCAACTTGTTTATGGTCAAGAATCTATTTTTCCTACCGACCTCGAACTTTATTCTCTACGATTGATGCTACAGATCGAAGAATTAAATTCTTCTAATGTCTCTCAAAGGATAAATGCATTGTTAGCTTTAGAGGAAAAAAGGATTTTTGCCTTGGAGAACATAAAGAGAATATAACAAACCGTAAAGAAATATTTCAATAAAAGTGCAAAAGATGTCATATTTAAGATAAATGAGAAAATCTTTCTTTGGGATTCAACCCATGCTGATAGAGGAAGACATTTGAAGTTTCAAAAATTATGCCTGGGTCCTTTTAAAATTGCTTTTGTCTTGGGCGTAAATTCTTATCTTTTAAAGGACTTGGAAGAGAGATTATTTTCCTATAGTACCAACGATTCCCACTTGAAAAACTATGTGGAACCTATTTGAGAGTTAAAATGATGCATACAGGTTACTTCTGTATTATAATTTTCTGTTTCACTACTTTGATTTTGCTTTGCTATTTTTATTTTTCTATTATTTCATTTCTGCTATTTTTCTTTTATTAATTTCTTTTCTTTTCAGAAATAAAATCTGGATTAGTTTTTCCACAATGATGCTATTCTGTAATTATTTTTAATCAATAACAATAAAGTACACATCCATCATGATGTCCCTCTTGTATACATCACTGAAATTTCTCTATGCTTCTAGTATTGTTGTTAGATAGATAATTGGATTTTCATCCCTACCTTTTGTACTCCCTTTCTTCCCTCCACCCTGAGATTCAAAAAGAGCACACCTAAAGTTTTTCTCCTTTAAAAAATAAATGCTTTCACTTGTAGAAATTTCAATACACTTAATGTATTTCCTGCAATTCTCCTGATCTAACAATTATATGCCACTGTTAAATACATAACCGCTTCTACTATTATTCTTGTGGAAATTAAACCACGATCACAAAGTGAAATATCAAGAACACATA
>CBVK0100603411.1:0-16838 GCA_900067695.1 Picea abies | reverse complement strand
AAATTGAAACCGATTCGATATGGTCCTTTCAAGATTATCGACAAGATTGGTAACAATGCCTTTCGTTTAGATTTGCCTCCTTATATGCAAATGTATGCAGTTGTTAATGTTGAGAATTTGAAATTGTATGAGCCTCCATTGATTCATTATCATGGAGAACATGTTTAGATTCCTTCTATAGATGATTTTTCTCCAGAATATCTTACAAAACTGCATGAAGACACCATCCTTGATAGGAGAATGCGAACTTCAAAATGAGGAAATGTGGAGTATCTTCGAGTTGGTCTTAAAGGTACAAATCCAAGAAAATCCAAGTGGATTGAGGTTGGAAGGGTGAGGGAACTATACCCTCATCTTCACATAGACTAAATATAGTCTTTTGGAGGTCCAAAAGCTTCCCAATGGGGAGGTGTGATAAGGGGATCAAATTTTGCTCAAAAATTCAAAGTGTTTGGAATTGCTTCAAATCGGATGAGAGCATAGGCTCATCGTTGCGAACCCAACTCAACTTGTTTGGGTTCAAATGAACATCGGGAGTGAGAGATATCACGATCTGTTCGAATTGTCAAATAGGTAAAAAAAGGACGTTGATTGGGTAGTCCGTACAGGCTGACATAGTAGAGACCGTACATCCGTACGCTGACATGGAAGAGGTGATGTGGCAGTTTTGGATTGGTTGACAGTTGGACGAATCATGTTCCGACACGTGGCAGTTTTTTGTTTATGGTTGAGTGCCACGTGGTCTAGTCATGGGCTGCCACATGGCACCATTATATTGGTTATTGGTTCAAAACTATATGGATTCCATGGGATTCAAACCTTGAACCTCCCCACTGGTCAAAGCCTTTGGAAAGTCTGCCTTGCCAACAGGCCACACGTTGTTCCTTGTTAACTATATGTGTTAAAATATATTTGAATTAAAGTAATGTTATATATGGTGGGGGGTCGGGCCGGGGCTTAGCCCTGACCCGTGGTTCTATTGTTTATACATATGACCATTACCATGTTATATGTGTGGGAGTTGGTATTACAAAGGGAGCCCAGCCCTAGTTTTACATGTGACCACAGTTCCAACGTGCGTGGGTTTACGTATGGCAAACGGTTGAGCCTCTTGTCACATGACCTATGGCATGTGACCTTTCCATGGAGCACGCAGGGAAGTTTTGTTTAAAACTTAGCCCTTTTATATTTGCACAAGGTCACATGACCCACATGTGCCCACGAGTTTGACGGTTAGGGGATGGCGCGCCCATAACTGTCCTACAGTTCGCACCATTGGCACGGTTGAGTTCGGTGTTGGGTTTTTACACTTTAAATGGCATGTGTGCTAGGTTGAATGTACAAGGGTGCAATTTGTAGATGCAGAGACAACAAGCTTGAAGAGGAGACTTCCAGGAAGCCTAACTTCTTCATTTTTTGGCCAAACGAGGTGCTGAAAAAGCCCAGCTAGGGGTTTTTGGATGCTCTGAAGCCATTGGAACAGTCTGTTGGTCAATTTGAGCATTGTAAAGCACGTTTTTGAGCACTTTGAGAAAATAATACTCATGATCCATTGGAAGCTGGACCAGGAGATGTAGCCCAAGAGAGGGGTGAAATCCTTTATCATTTGTTGTGTTATGTGTTTATGTTCATTGATTATGTTGTTGTTTATGTTCATATTAAATGAGTAAATCCTATTAATAATGTGTTGCAAAGTTGATCCATTTGCTTTTAACACATAAAATTTTACTTGCAAATATTTTCAATATTACAAGTCTTCTTCATTTTTAGATCACCCTTTGTCCCTCTTGTCCACCACCCTGTCATGCTTTATGTCCTGCCTTGTCACGTTTCCAAATGTGTATTAAATTATACTTTCTAGAAATAACTATCACTCGTATAAGTGTTAATATTGTTATTAATGACGAGATTCTCGATACAACTTCCATAAATATTGATACTAATTATCATTAAAACTCCTTGAGTTGAGATCCCTGGAACGTGTTAAGATAAACATGTGTATTTCGATAATACCAATTTGAAAAGAGTTTTTCATTAAGTCCATCATTGTGGTTAAGTATGAAAGCTTGAAGAAAGGAATAATTATGCAAATACACTATCAATATCTTGGGATAAGAAGATCAAATATTTCAGTGGTCATATGCATACAGGTATTATTCTACATTACCACCCCTGGAAAATAATTCAAACAAGATTTGGACATCAGGAATTGCATCGGTAGGTTGCATCCATATGTTTATGATTTCAAGGAATTAATTTCATGGTGTATTGACAAGTTTGAGAAGGAACAATGAATTATTCAGTTAGAGGGATAATATCCCATCTCTTTATCTCCCTCAACTTTCAAAAGGATGTTCAAGATCCCTAAGCTGACAATTATTTTCAAGAGCACCAAAGCTGAGGATTTCTTGAAGATAAAGAAAGGAGCATTCGAACTTATACAAGACTACCTTCAAGACCCAACAATTTTCCCTAAATACCTCTCAAACATTTAGGTAATTTCACTAAGGAACTATACCGAGAAATTGCATGGTTATTCACCAGAATTACTAGATAAGAATCTACAACTATTTTTCCTAAACTTTCTTTGTACATACTTTATTTCTCAATTCATCAAAACACTATCTTCAACTAGGCCATGATTATTTCAAGTGAGTTATATTTTCAGTTGGGTAATTTTATAAAGAATAAAATCCTTTATATGTCCTCATATTTTATTTTCGTTGTGCCTTACTGTCACGTATTCAATGGCCTTCCCTTGGCCAAAAATATGTGGTACCTCACACTTTGGAATCAAAAGACCGCATATCATTTCTATGAAGTGTATAATTCTTTTATCTCATCTTTCAATAGGCTAATTCATGGATCCAGTGCATCAAGATTATCTCTGGAAGATGCATCTTTCTTAGAAAAGAAAGGAATTTTTTAAGTCGTGGAAAATTTTAGTGTTACCAGACTCTACTTTTCACATGAGAAACCTTCATACCTACCATACTATGTTTCTGATAAAATATTTATAGTTGGTATATGTAAACAATATAAATTTTGGGCTCACTTATTCAATGAGAAAAGAAAAAAATAGTTCATCCCATTACCATGGAAAATTGGGGAAATAATTGTAAAAAGCATCACCTATCTTGTTGAAATCTCAACTCAATTTGATTTATTCAATACCAATAAAGAAAATTAAATCAAGGTCTTTGACTCTATCCATTTATTTATGACACACATGACATCAGTAGGATATAGTGTGTCATTTTCCAAAACATTCTTATTTGGAGAAGAAGAAGGTGACAATCAAACCCCCCAAGGGCTACCGGTGGAAAAATTGCAAGAAGATATTAAGACAGTCATCAACACAACTTATCAGCACAGACAACAAGGAGGAATTCTGAATGAGATAATTTCATGGTCCCCGAATGTTTCTCAAAAAACAATCCTACCTAAAGGAAAACCCCAAGATTAAGTTCAAGAATAAAGAAAGTCCTCTATTGATAATTTTGATGATGGAAGAGAACAAAACCCTCCTAAGGGAAATCTAGAAAAGCCACACAAAATCCCAATTTCTAGTAAGAGGAAGAGAGATACAAATAAAGAGAGAGAAAGTGAAGACATCCCTAAAAGTAAAAGTGTCCCAGAAGATATGGAATTTGATGTAAAAATTGAAGAAATAGAATTTGCAGGTGAAGAAGAGAGGCTACAAGAAAGTAGGACAATTGCAATAAAATTGGCTACTCAAGAGACACTCATATTTGAAGAGTCTCTCACCCTACATCATGCCACATTCAATAAAAAATCAAGAAATTTAGTCATCGAAAAGGTCAATTAAAAAAAAAAGAATATTCAAGAAAAATGGAATTCAAAATTTGACTTTCAAGGGGTTCCACCCTTCAAGGTCATAGAATACCATGAGGCCTCTGGAGAAGCTTTAAAAATATCAATTGTAGAAATAGAGAATGAAAATAAAATTTTAAAGGATAGAATAAGAGAATTGTAAAATGCTTTGATGCCCCAACCACTATTTTTTATTCCTATCGCCACCATCCAACGCTTAAGAACTCTTGAAGGAAGACTTGAATCAATATCAAGATTAAAAGGAACACCAAGTTTGCTTGTTGTTATCAGGAGACATGTTGGTGAAAATATCCAAAAGAGAATGTCCTTGATTCTTGACACCTAGGAGTTAGCAACCATATTTGTCTCCTTGGGCTCGATTATGACATATTTCAGGCAAGATCTTCAACCATATCTTGAAAATGATGAAGAACTTTATAAATAGGATATTTCTACCTTTAGTGCAAGAGCTTCAGGTCTAAGTGAATTTCGGAGAAAAGAATAAGATGTTCCTTTGGAAATCTAGTTAAAACTGTTAAAGTCATGTTGGATCAAGAGAATCAAAATTTTAAAGGAAATATTAGCTAAGTGTGATTTCATAAGTGTAAAAAGAGGTGAATTATATTTAAAGTTTATTGAATTTGAACTAGTTGGTTCAACTGAAGATGTGGAGGACCCACACTTAATTATGAATTCAATACTCTTGTCAAAGGAACAAATGGAAGAAACGTTGGACTCGTTAAAGATTGCATCAACAAAAAAATTGAACAACCTGATCAAATATTCAGAGATAGAGGTAGAGATTTGGTTGGTCCATTTTGTGAACAAAAACGATGATATTGAATATACAATACATCAACTCTCAATGGATTTTAAAGATTTGAAAAATTCATTATTTGATATTAAAGTGAGACAAGAAATAAGTGTGGCACCAATGAGAGAATATATCAAAAATTGGTTAAAAACACTTTAATTAAAATAACTGAATCAGATCAATAAGAATTAGTTGTAACCAGTCAAGTAGTTCCAACAAAGGAAAGTATAAAGGATAGCCCAACAAGCAAATGGAAGGAGGAGAGAGATTCCATCACGGTTAGTCAAGCGGTCATCTTTCATAATTTACCATCTTCCATACTTCTCATTTAGAAATCATCCAGTTGTGTCTTTTCGTCCTCTGAAAACTCATAGCCGATTTCTAATCATTTTCCTCTTTTTTTCTTCTAGGTCCAGATCTATATTTTAAAGGTCCACGGGAGACCCATCCCAGTCTGTTTGGAAAAACACTTTCATTTTAATTTATATTTCATTATAAAACCAGACAATTTATTTTTGAACTCCCGAGAGAACTATCTCGAGGAAAAACTTTAATTATTTCTCAAACTTTTGAATTTCAAAGTATGAGATTTATGGAGTGTTCCTATCATATTCTCTTTCAGTTTTAAATGTGATACTCATTTAAAGTTCTCTGTATTGTGTCCCTATATATTTTTTGTCTTATGATATGACTGAATCTTACTTATATTGTGATGGATGTGAGGAATATTTTAACCTTATATGATTTTTTCTTTATTTCTGTATAATGTTCTAAAGATATCATATTTTTGTTCATGGTCCTTCTTTCAGGAACCCTTTATTTATGAATATACTTTTTATTTTTAGACTGCATTTTCATGATTTATTTTAAGAAATAAAAAAGGACTACCACCTCTTTAAAAACATAGGGGGATTATATCCTCATGAGGTTTTTGTTGACATATTGAATAATCTAAACATCAACACTCAGTTAAAGAGCATATGAACTCCTTCAATATTGTGGAAATTCGGCTATTATCTATTGATATTAATATTTCTAATGAATATAAGTGTATCATTTTATTGTGCTATTTAAAACACTTGTGTGATATTATGGTTGTGTCCATAGGTAGTAATGCAATAACTTTAATCTTTGATGTTGTGGTCTCATACTTGTTGTTGGAGGACATGAGGTAGAAGAACATGGAAGGACATAGCACAAATTCCTTATCTGCAAGAGGATGCTCCCAAGAAAGAAATAGATCTCAGTACTCAAGTGAGAGATCCAAATATAGGGGTAGATCTAAATCTCTCATAAAGTTTGCAAAGGTATGATGAAGATGTGGAAAACAAGGGAACTAAAATAAACAATGTTGATCCAAAAGTGTTGAGAGAGGGAAGGGATTTGATGATGCTCCTTCTTTAGAAGAAAAAATCTTCGTGAATGAAGAAGGGGATGTGTACCTGGATTCTTCAAGTGCACATGTAGATCATGAGACATGGTTGGTTGACTCGGGTGCATCCTTTCATATGACTCCTCACAAGGAGTGGCTTTGAAAATATGAAAGGTACAATGGAGGTGACATTTTTCTAGGAGATGAATAAACAACCAAAATCATAGGAAAAGGAAAAATCAAGTTGAATCTCATTGATGGAAGGATTAGAACACTCTATGTTCTTCACATCCTATGATTGGAGAAAAATTTGATTTCTATAAGAAAAATGGACGATGCAGGGGTAAAAACAATGTTTGAAAAGGGAACATGCAGGATGGTTCAAGAAGCAATGGTGTTGCTAAAGGGAGTTCGGTTTGGAACTTTGTATAATCTTCATGGAAGTACTACTAGCGATGGGTGCAATAGCTCCATTATTCTTGAGATTGGAGGTGAAGAAGAAAAAAATCCTATAGTCCATGGATAAAAGACTATGTCATGTCATCAAATAATGGGGAATATTGGAGAGAAGGGCCTTCGAGAACTACATGGTAAAGGTATGGTTGAAGGTATGGCCAATTTCTCTCTAAATTTTGATTTCTGTGAACATTGTTTATATGGGAAGAAGAATCATGTAAGATTATCCCATGGATCTACAAGAGAAGAGGGCATCTTATAGCTGGTACACATCAATTCATTTGGACCTATGTCGATTCCATCACTAGGAAAATATGTGTACTATGTCTCATTTATAGATGAATTCTCGAGGAATACATGGATTTATTTCATCAATAAGAAATCTAAAGTCTTTGATAAATTCAAAGACTTTAAGGCTCTTGTGGAGAAACAGACAAAGAAGAGAATTAAGGTGTTGAGGACAGATAATGGGTGATAATTATATGAAAATGAATTTGAATAATTATGTAATAAGTAAGGTATAGAAAGGTAGGCGACTACTCCATATACACCTCAAAAGAATGGAGTTGTAGAAAGGATGAACATGACGCTGATGGAAAAAGTAAGGTGTATACTTAGTGGTGCCAGGTTAGGACAAGAATTATAGATAGAGGCAATGGGTATTGCATGTTACCTCACCAATCGATCACCCTAATTAGCATTGGATGACAAGATTCCACACGAGATATGAATGGGTAAGAAACCCTCTCTTACACACCTTAGGGTTTTTTTTTTTTATTCCTATGCACATGTTCCAAAAAAAAATAGGAGTAAGCTAGATAAAAAGGATGAAAAGTGTATCTTTATTTGGTATAAAGATGGTATAAAAGGTTATAAGCTTTGGAGCCTAGAAAATAATAAGGTAATGTATAGCCGAGATGTGGTATTTAGAGAAATAAAATATGCCAGACAAGAAGTCCTACTAAGGGAAGAAGAACCATAGAAAATAGTGTTTGAATTGAAGGATAATGAATATAACTCTTTAGAAGAACAAGAATCATAAGAAGAAGAGCCTCATACTCCAGTATTTAGGAGATTGGCTTGAAAATAAGGAAACTGGAAAGGTATACTTCACTTGATTTCCGTTCAAATTTTTCTTTGTTTATTACTAATGATTATCCTATAAATTTTAGGGAGGCAGTGGATTCATAGGATGGAAAAATTTAAAAAAAGGACATGGTGGAAGAAATGGAAGTGATAGAAAAGAATGAGGCTTGGGATCTAGTGGATTTTCCAACTAGAATAAAACCCATTGGCATCAAATCGGTGTTTAAGAAGAAGTTGAATGCAGAAAGAAAAAGTGGAGAAATACAAATCTTGGTTAGTAGCAAAAGGTTATTCCTAGGTAGAGGTAATTGACTTTAGTGAATTTTTTTCTCTTGTTGCCAAGTTAACTCCTATTAGATTTATTTTATTTGTTCTTGTTGCCTTCAATTTTGAAGTAGAATAAATGGATGTGAAGAAAACATTCCTACATGGGGATCTAGAAGAAGAAATCTACATGAAGCAACCAAAAGGCTTTGTAGTTAAGGGAAAGAAAGAGATAGTATGCATGATGAACAAGTCTTTGTATGGGTTAAATAAATTACCAAGGATGTGGTATCAAAATTTTTATACTTATATGTTGAGACTTGGCTTCACAAGGATCAAAGTTGATCACTTCGTGCATTTCAAATTAATCGGTGATCATATTATTTATTTGGTCTTATATGTGTATGATACGTTGTTGATAGGAAACGACAAGGAGATCATCTAAGATGTGAAAACTCAGTTGTCCTCTAAATATGATAGGAAGGCTCTTATGCTACAAATTTTATTTTGCATGGTACTACTAGTTATCAAGTATTTGCATGGTACTACTAGTTATCAAGTATTTGCATGGTACTACTAGTTATGGATTGCCCTGCCAAGGAAGACCAGTATTGGAAAATGGCGCAGACCTATCGGCCCTTGGGTCCGAGATCCGCTCATAGGATCGTTCTATATGCCCTTCGAGCTGGATCGACTCTTTCGGATTCTCTGCTGGAATCCCCTTTTCAAAATCGATCCACAAGTTCTTTTTTGCGGTTTGTGATTTCATGAGTTCATGAGTTGAAACTCCAACTCTTCCTCCTCCAATTTCGCGATACCCGAGATTGAAAAATGGTTATGGCTCCTCTATTTGTCAGTGCCTTCCTCACGTGACCATCGTCTAGGCTAAGCACTAGCACTTCTCTCCTTTCGCGCCTTCTTGAGTTCAAAGGTCCAACCTTAGCAACTTTCTTTCCCGAACCCCCAAGAGGCGAGGTTGACTTTTCTCCTCTCGTTCTCGCTACTCGCAACGTCGCGCGTTGAAGGCTCAAACCTTCATTCACTTTTCTGTCGAGTCCCTGAGATGCCAGAGGTCAAGGGGAATTGACTCCTCCAAATGTGTGACGTGTGTCCGAATTTTTATTTCCCGGGCCCACTGTATTGTTCTGCCATGTGTCCCTCGTGCCCGACTTTGGCACTTCACAACTTCGCCTTTCGCGACTTCGGGACTTGAAGAACCTGACTCTTGAGCTTTCAACCTATGAATCTTTGAGTTCACGAGATCCTCTGATCTCTAACACCTGTCCTCCTCCGATGGACGACTTAGATTCTTTCACGGTTTTGATATTTGCGACTTTCGGAACAAGAGTCTCGACCTCTTACCCTATGATACGTCGAAACATAAAATTTCGATATGTCTTCAATGCGGGTCCCACACGGAACTTCCCGCCTTTTTCGGAGTTTCAGACCTTGTGACTTCGTGAGTCCTTATGTTGAACTTCCGACTCTCCAATTCATGAAACCCCGAAATGGTCAACAAAGTCTGACTTCCATGTTGGCGAGCACACCACCTGTCCACTCTCAGATGGACAGTCCTGATTCCTTTCGTAGCTCCGCCACTTGCGAAGTTGAATGTCTTCCCTTTCTGACCTCCGATGTCTGAGTCCCCGATACGGGTGATCTCGTGACATGCGTCCTTCCAACTGATGGCTCAGATTCCTTCGCTATCTCGAAACTTCACCTTTCAGGATTTCGTGAGTTTCTCTATAAAGGTTTCGACCCTTCACCTCCCAAAACCCCAAGATGTGAAATATGTGAGCGATCTGATGGCCCTATTGGCCCATATCCTATGGATCTGTTCTCCCAAGATTTACGCTTAGAAAAAACGCACCATAACCTTCTTGCTCCTCTACGAGATCTGACAGCTTCCGTGACTTTGTGACTCCTCCATGGAGGGTTTTGACCATCAAATTCCTCCTTCATTATTTCAGCGAAATGAACACGGTATCTTCACGTAAACTTGTCCGCCAGCAAACCAAAGTTGTTGCGTCTCCTTCCAATGTTTAAGACACAAATTCCTTTGACCTTTCTCCACGACTCGAGTCTTCAAGATGACTCCTACACGCACTCCTTGCGGCAATTCTGGAATACTTTCAAGTATTTGAAATTTCAAACTTTGCACACTCACTTTGCAGCAACAGTCCTTCACTCATTCCCTCAGGTTGCAAACCCTGAGAATCTACTCGGCCTGCGCACACCCTGCATGGCTACTGTGCTTGACTTGCACTTCTGCAAGAATGAGAACAGTGTTATCTCTTCTGAGCTTTCAGAGATGAACTCTGACTACTGTCAACGCACACCTTGCAGACAATTTCACTGCACTCCTTGCAGGAATACTCTTGCTCAGAAAGAGAAACAATTGAAACTCATTCTTCACTCTCCCTCTCTTCAGATTTCAGACATTAAATATGAAATCATACATTCGCGCATAAAATCAAATGCATAACAGAGAGTAAACAAGCATATATCAATCATCATGCACAACACAGAAAAGAAATTGAATGCCATGAGTCTGAACTAAAAATCTTTGTATTAATCCAGAACTTCTGTACATGGGGTTTTTGCACAACTCTCTGCTTCATCTCTCCTATGCTATTTTCTCATAATACTTCTAATTGTTACAATAATACAAGGGAGGGTGTCTATATTCATTTTCCCTCCGACTCCTAAAATTATCTAATCTAGGAATTCAAGTCCACCTACTTACATTCATTAACATAAATGCCTACACCTAATACAGACGAGAGCAGGATGCTCAAGGTCTGTTTACAAATCAAGAAGTACGCCTCTCCTTAACTATTAAATTTAAGTTAAGCACATCCAACTTCAAAAGATTTCAAACAATTTATCACATGCCAAAATACGTTGGCGTTGCCCCATGCTCGCTTGACGTTGGCGATGCTCCTGCATCATACTCCCTCACTTGAAAATTTTCATGGCCTCTTGTCCATGAGCTCTCGCATGGTCTATCCATGCCTCTGGATCTATGCTTCATTCTCCCAGCTAGCTTCTTTAACTGGATGTCCCTTCCACTTGACCAAATATTCAAAGTATTCTTTTCTCCTAGTCTTCTTGCTAACTCTTTTGTCCAATATGTTTTCCATCTATGGCTTCTTTTCAAATAGCATCTATTTTGTCCACTGAACCTATGGTTGTTCATTACATGCTTCTGCTTCGTCATCTTTGTATGGGTACAAATCTGAGACATTGAATATCCAAGAAATTCTGATCCCATCGGGTAATTCAATCTCATAAGCATTTGCCCCAAATTTCTTCCAGACTTTACATGGTCTGATCTTCTTCATCTTCAGTTTGTTATATGTTCCCTTTAGGAATCTTTCCTTTCTCAGATGTGCCAAAATAAAATCACCAACCTCAAATTGAAGTTGTCTCCTGTGTTGATCTGCTCTACGTTTATACTCTTGGCTCGAGTTTTTCAATCTCTCCTTCACATGGTTGTGTAGTTTCTTCATCGCCTCTATGAAATCCACTGCACTAGCACTCCTAGTTGCATTTTGTTCTGAATCCCTCAATTCTGAAACTCCTCTTGGTTGCATTCCATAAACAATCTGGAATGGTCTCTTCCCTGTGCTTCTGTCACCAAGCTCCTTAGCAGGTCTCTCAAACTTTTATTGACAACTTCTGTCTATCCATTCGTCTGAGGATGATAAGATGAACTGAACGATAAGTTCATTCCTAGTTTTTTCCATAAGGTTATCCAGAAGTGTCCCACGAACTTGGTGTCTCGATCTGAAACTATGCTCCTTGGTAAGCCATGAAGTCGAATGACCTCTTTGAAAAACAGATTTGCAATGTGAGTTGCATCACTATTTTTTTGGCATGGCATGAAATGTGCCATTTTGGAAAATCTATCCACTACCACAAAGATTGAGTCAATCCCTCTTTGTGTTCTTGGCAACCCCAATATGAAGTCCATGCTTACCGCATCCCACGGCCTGTCAGGTATGGGTAATGCTTGATATAAGTCTGCATTCTGTCTCTTTCCTTTTTAATGTTGACAAATTCTACATCTGTCCACGAATATTTTGACGTCTGCTCTCATTCCTAGCCAAAATTATGACTCATTCAACTTTGTGAACGTCTTGTCATGACCGAAATGCCCAGCCAATCCTCCACTATGTTTCCCCTTCAACAGATTCTCCCTCATGGAGCACTTTGGAATACAAAGTTGATTACCCTTAAATAGTAATCCTCCCTGGATCATGTATTCTATCCATTGACCTATGTCCCTGAGAATTGGATTCTCAGCTACTTCATACACCTCCTTAAAATTTGGATCGTCTCTATACATGTCCCTGAAATCATCAAAACCCAGTGTTTTGACTCTGAATTCCTGTAACAACAAACATTTCCTGCTCAAAGCATCAACAACTTTGTTAGAAGTTCCATAAATATGCTTAATTACAAAAGTAAAGTTCTGCATGTATTCAACCCATTTAACATGTCTTTTATTCAACTTCTCCTGTTGAGTCACAAATTGCAAACATGACTGTCACTGTATAAGACAAACTCCTTATGAATTAAGTAATGTCTCCACTTCTTTAATGCCTGGATAATAGCATAGAACTCCTTGTCATATGTGGAGCATTTCACTTTCGCTTCATTCAGCTTCTCATTTAAGTATGCTATCAGCCTATCTTCTTGGCTCAAGATTACTCCTATTGCGAATCCACTTGCATCACATTTTACCTGAAATGTCTTTTTGAAATCCGACAACACCAAAATTGGTTGTTCCGTGATTTTCTTCTTCAACAAATTGAAACTTTTCTCAGCCTCTTCTGCCCAGTGAAAAGACTTGTGTCTCTTCACTGTGTCCGTCATCGGTGCACTAATTCCACTGAAATTCCTGAAGAACTTCTGGTAGAAACTATCCAATCCATGAAAACTTCGAACTTCAAAGATATTCTTTGGTGACGACCAATTCTTAATCACCTCCACCTTATCTGGATCCATCCTCAACTTATCTACAGAAATAACAAACCCCAAATAAATGAGCTCTTTCTTCATGAACGAGGATTTCTTTATGTTTATCAGCAACTTCTCTTGCTGTAATCTTTGCATCACTGTAGCCAAATGTTTCAGATTCTCTACCTCTATTTTACTGAAAATCAGTATGTCATCAAGATACACAATGACAAATTTTCCGATGAAATCCTTCAGAACTTCATTCATCAACCTCATGAAAGTACTTGGTGCAATCTTTAAGCCAAATGACATAACAAGCCATTCATACAATCCTTCGTTAGTCTTGAAGGTATTCTTCCATTCATCACCTTCTCTCATACGAATTTGATGATATCCACTTTTCAAATCAATCTTTGAAAAAAAATTGGCTCCACTTAAGAAATCCATCAAATCATCCATCCTTGGCAATGGAAATCTGTACCTGATGGTTATCTTGTTTATCTCTCTCGAGTCAATACACATCCTCCAGCCTCCCTCTTTCTTCGGACTGAGCACCGTCGGAACAACACATGGACTCAAGCTTTCTCTCACCAACCCCTTGTCCATCAAATCCTGGACCTGTCTTTTGACTTCTTCATTCTTCTGTGGCATCAATCTGTATGCTACTTTGTTTGGTAATCTAGCTCCAGGTATGAGATCAATATGATGGCTCACACTTATGATCTGTGGCAACGAACGAGGTATTTCATCCACTACTATGTCAGCAAACTCTTCCAACAGTTTTTGAACCTCTTCCGGTAAATCATCTACCCTTGTGCTGGTTAAAACAATCTTTCGCTTCCTGATCACAATGAATTGTGGTTCCTCCTTCTTCTTAACCTCTATAAGGAATTCCTTCCCACTCATGAGAAGTACAGTGTTTCTCACCTCCGGTTTTATTTCTTTATCTTTAATCAGCAATAGCGTTTGAGTTCTCCCATTTTTCTCTAGGGTGTATGTGTTCTTTCTCCCATCATGAACCACATTCATGTCATATTGCCACGGTCTACCCAACAATAGATGACAAACATCCATGGGAATGACATCACAAAATATTTCATCTTTATACCCTCCTATTTTAAATTCAACTAAACATTGTTTAGTGACATTTACCTGATGTCCTTTTTGTAGCCATGAAACTCTATATGGGCTTGGATGGTCAATCATCTCTAGCTCCAGTTTTTCTACCATCTCTGTAGAAATGAGATTATATGTGCTACCACTGTCCACAATGACCTTGCATACCCTATCTTTGGTCTTGCAAGCAGTCTAGAAAAGACTGTTCCTTTGCATTGGATTCTCCACTTCCTTCTCTGGTGTTAAGAGAACCTTTCACATCATCAGTGATCTTCCACCTTTAGCATCTTCTGCCTCAACATTTCACCTCTGTGCTTCGGCGATATGAATTTCACCACCATCTTTCTTTTTATCTAGACATTCATAAGATTTGTGTCCATTCTTTCCACATGTGAAGCATTTCACCACTCCACCTCTTCCTCCTCATCTACCTCTGGTACAAGGAAAAATGGTTGTATCAACATACTGACCTTTCTGCTCGGTATGCTGCCCTCTCTGTGAACTTCCACCTCTCTTAGTTTGAGTCTAAGGTTTCTTCCAATCCTCTTTTGGTTTCTGATTTCTATCCTGGGCAACTGATTTGCCTCTAGGCTAACTTTTGCCTCAGCCTCTTTGACCTTGTTTTCGGCTAAAAATCTCTTCAGATTTTAGAGCCATCTGATAAGCATCTTCCACCGTTCGGATGGTTATCATGCTCATCTCATCCTGAATTTCGTATCTCAGACCATTCATGTATTTGGCAACTTTTTCATCATCACTTTCACGATGACCTGCCCTGATGTTCATCCTATAGAATTCTTCGGTATATTCCTTCATTATCATCAGCTTCTATCTCAAATTCTGCATTCTAAGAAACAGAGTAATCTGGTAATCCCTGGGAATGAATTTCACCTTCATCTTCATGATAATCCTATCCCAACTCTTGATCTTTTGTTTTCCTTTGCAGCATCTGTCAGCTTGTAGCTCATCCCACCACAATGTTGCATGTCCTCTAAGTCTCGTGACAACATGCTTGACCGTTTTGTCCTCCTCGACATCTTCATAGTCAAAATATGTGTCCAAAGCTCTAATCTATTCTAGAAGCTCTTTGGCATCCAGGTTTCCCTCGTATACTGGAATATCCATTTTTGCCTTAGCACACATTCTTGCAACAACCCTAATTAGGTGTTCATTTGTTGCATCTTCTACTGTGACTTCTTCTCCTTCATGTCCAGCTTCATCTTCACTTTCGGAATCACTAAGATCCCCAGCACTGGCTATGTGCTTCTGTGCTGTCTCCATGTCCTCAAGTCTGGAACGTAGTTCATGCATCTCTCTTTATATGGCTGGATCAGGCATCTACCTACCCCTTCTTCTCAGCATTTCCCTATCCTCTGGTGGATCGGGTGTTTTCCTATCCCTTCTTCTCAGCGACATGTTGAATCTTTCTCTTCCCTGCTACAGAAAGCAAAGAAACCTTTCTATGCTCTAATACCACTTGGCACAGACCTATCGGCCCTTGGGTCCGATATTCTCTCACAGGATCGTTCTATATGCCCTTTGAGTTGGATCGGCTCTTTCGGATTCTCTGCTGGAACCCCCTTTTCAAAATGGATCCACAGGTTCTTTTTTGCAGTTTGCGATTTCGCGAGTTCGCGAGTTGAAACTCCAACTCTTCCTCCTCCAATTCCGTGATACCCAAGATTGTGAAATGGTTATGGCTCCTCTTTTCGTCAGCGCCTTCCTTGCGCGACCATCGGCTAGGCTAAGCGCTAACACTTCTCGCCTTTCGCGTCTTCACGAGTTCAAAGGTCCAACCTTGGTACCTTTCTTTCCCGAACCCCCGAGAGGCGAGGTTGACTTTTCTCCTCTCGTTCTCGCTACTCGCAACTTCGTGAGTCGAAGGCTTGAACCTTCGTTCACTTTTCTCCTGAGACGCGAGAGGTTAACTGGCATTGAATCCTCCAAATATGTGATATGTGTCCGGCTATTTATTTCTCGGGCCCACTGTGTGGTTCTTCCACGTGTCTCTCATGCCTGACTTTGGCACTTCGCGACTTCGCCTTTTGCGACTTCAGGACTTGAAGTACCTAACTCTTGGGCTTTCAACCTGCGAACCTCCAAGTTCACGAGATCCTCTGATCTCTAACACCTGTCCTCCTCCGATGGATGACTTATATTCTTTCACGATTTCGCTATTCGTGACTTTCAGAACAAGATTCTCGACCTCTTACCCTCTGATACGCCGAAACACAAAATTTCGACACATCTTCAACGCGGGTCCCACACAGAACTTCCCACCTTTTTCAGAGTTTCGGACCTCGTGAATTTGTGAGTCCTAATGTTGAAATTCCGACTCTCCAACTCACGAAAACCCGAAATGGTCAACAAAGTCTGACTTCCATGTTGGTGAGCACGCCACCTATCCACTCTCAAATGGACGGTCCTGATTTCTTTCGCAACTCTGCAACTTGCGAAGTTGAATGTCTTCCCTTTTTGACCTCCGATTTCTGAGTCCCCGATACGGGTGATCTTGCGACACGCATCCTTCTAACTGATGGCTCAGATTCCTTCGCTATCTCGTAACTTCACTTTTCATGATTTCATGAGTCTCGCTACAAAGGTTTCGACCCTTCACCTCCCGAAACCCCGAGATGAAAAATATGTGAGTGATCTGATGGCCCTATTGGCCCAAATTCTATGGCTCTGTTCTCACGATATTTACTCTTAGAAAAAATGCACCATAACCTTCTTGCTCCTCTGCGAGATCTGACAGCTTCCGTGACTTCGCGACTCCTCCATGGAGGGTTCTGACCATCAAATTCCTCCTTGACAATTTCGACGAAATGAACATGGTATCTTCACGAAAAATTGTCCGCTAGCGAACCAAAGTTGTTGTGTCTCCTTCCAACATTTAAGACACAAATTCCTTTGATCTTTCGTGAGATCGGA
>CBVK0100603410.1:0-16840 GCA_900067695.1 Picea abies | reverse complement strand
AAATAAAATACCTTAGAACACATCCTCACAAGACTTCATCCTCCCTTGGAATTAATCACTTATTCACTTCATATTCCCTATGAAATTAACCTCATATATCCTTGGTTACCTCAAATAACAATCACTTTCTCACTTAGACAGATATTCAATAAACTTGTGTGTGTAAAATGAGAGGCTCTTGATGTGTATTAATACTTTTCCAAGTGACTTATTTACTTAACTTTAGGGCTGACTTGTAACTTCTTGTTTACAACTATTTTACCCTTTTTCCTCATTTTGGGGTAAACTAATAATTTCTTGTTTCAACCATTTATGGTATTTTTAACCATAATTTGGGGCTTCTTAACCATACTTTGGGGCTTCCATCTTCAAGAGGGCATATCTCCTCAATCGTCAGGAACTACGTGGTGTGCAACCTATCACTGGAAATAGCATGATGATGAATATCCATACATGAGTGAGTTACCTTAATTTAATCCATCCTTAATGACCTAATACCATGATAAACTATGGGATCCTTAACCATACTTAGGGGTTTCTTGTAGAATTATTCAAAGCATCTTCCCATGAGGGCCGTGCTTAGAGCTACGCCATAAGGGGACCACTTTGGAGACTTATCCAAATACACCCATCACGTCATTTGACATCAACCACTAATCATTGACAAATAACTCACAATCAATATCAACCACATATGTAGTCTTTCCAGACTTCTCCAAGGGTTGACATCAATGACAACCAATGATCCAAACCAATTTTCCAACACATTTCCCTTATAGTTTTGGGAAGAGGCTATCGATACTATTGTTTACTTAATAAATATAGGACCTTCAAGTTCCTTAGATGGTGGAATTATAGAGGAGTCATGCACAAGAAAAAAGGTAGACTAATCATTTTTGAAGACTTTTGGTTGTGAAGATTTTTTCCATATTGATAATGAAAATAGAACAAAGATTGAGGAAAAATCCAAAAGGTGTGCCATTATTGAATATGGAGTTAATGATTTTGGTTATCGATTATGGGATTATGAAAATATCAAAATCATTAAGAGTAGAGATGTGGTATTCAATGAGAACGTCATGTACAAAGATCTATTGTAGGAAAATAAACAAGAAAAAGAAAACACAGAATACATAGTGCTTGATGAAATTACAGAAAATAAAATTCCAAAGGTTCTATAAAATCCAAATATTCAAGAACAATAATAGAAGCATGAACCTAAAACTCTCGCAAGAAGATCTACCAATACAAGTAAACCCACTGGAGGATACTCACCTTCAATATATTATTTATTGTCAATTGATTCTGGTGAACTAAAAATATATGAAGAAGCAATGCGAGTAGAAGCCAGAAAGAAGTGGGAGCAAGGAATGAAAGAGGAGATGGACTCATTGGTACATAACCAAACTTAGGACTTGGTTCCTTTTCTTACAAGTAAAAGAGCATTGCAAAATAAATGGGTTTACAAGTTGAAGGAAGAAGTTGGAGGAAAAAAGAGATACAAGGCTAGACTTGTTGCAAAGGGGTTTGCATAGAAGAAAGGTATAGAATGTGATGAAATATTTTCACATGTTGTTGAAATGAATTCAATTAGAACTATTTTAAGTCTAGTGGTAGTATAAGATTTTCATCTTAAACTGTTAGATGTAAATACATATTTTCTCCATGAGGATTTGGAAGAAGATATTTATATGAAACAACCATAGGAGTATAAGGTCAAAGGGAAGGAGAAGTTAGTATAGAAGTTGAAGAATATATTGTATGGACTCAAGCAAGATCCAAGGTAGTGGTATTTTAGATTTGATAGGTTTATGAAAGAACAATGTTATAGTAGATGTCACTCTGACCACTATGTTTATTTTAAGAGACTAGATAATGGCAATTGTATTATATTGTTATTGTTTGTAGATGACATGCTTGTTGCAAAGTATAACATGAAGGATATAAATTTGCTCAGAATAAAATTAGTTAATTCATTTGTGATGAAGGATTTGGATCTTACAAAACAAATCCTTAGTATGAGAATAACAAGAGACATGAAAAATCACAAATTAACATTGTCTTAAGGTGAGTACATAGAGAAGGTGTTGGAAAGGTTTCAAATGCATGATGCAAAACCAATTTTCACACCTTTGTCCAACCATTTCAATTTGACTAAGGAGATGTGTACCAAGACACATAAGGAGATAGAATACATGTCCAAGGTTCCATATTCATCAATAGTTGGAAACTTGATGTATGCAATGGTGTGCACAAGGTTGAATATTTTGCATGTAGTGGGAGTTATGAGTAGGTATATGGACAATACAGGTAAGAGAATTGGAAGAAAATATAGTGGATTCTCAGGTATTTGAGAGGTACTACTACTCAAGAATTATGTTTTGGAGGTTAAAGAATTGTTCTACATAGATAGGTTGATTCATATATGGCAGGTGATATAGATAGCAAGAGGAGCACCACAAGGTATGTTTTTACTGTAGGTGTAACAACAATAAGTTGGATTTTGAAAGTGCATGAGGTTGTTTCCATTTCAAAAATAGAAGCATAGTATGTTTCCTCTATGGAGGATAGTAAAGAGATAATTTGGTTATAGATGGTTATGGAGGAATTGGGAAGGAAGTAGGAAAATATAAGGTTGTATAGTGACAACCAGAGTGCCATTAATATTGAAATTAATTAGGCCTTATATTCTAATACAAAACATATACAACTCAAGTAACATTTCATATGATTAGTTTTGGAAGATGGACAATTGAAGCTGGAGAAGATACACACTAGCCAAACTCATGCAGGCATGTTGACGAAGGTAGTAACAAGGGAGAAATTGAGTTCTTTCTTAGCTTCAATTGGTCTTCAAGCATGAAGGTGAAGATGAGAAACTTTCCATATCCAAATTTGGAGCATATTCCAACAGGTGTAGTAGTGGTGGAGTTGTTGTAATCAATCTCAAAGTGGGAGGTTGTTGGTTGTGGAGCTTGATTATCTTCCCGATTTAATGGATTGTTAAACATTTTTTTGCACCTAAATGGGAATACAACTGTAATACTTGGTTAGGAATTTTTACCCTTGGAAAATGATCTAGGATGATCTCGGTGGCCACCCATCTTGTCCAACTGGCTCAAAACAGTTTTTTGGAAACTTACTATTTTTATCAATTTTTTGGTTCTTGAACGTTTGGGGCCATTTTGAGGGCCTAAATGATGATTTTTCACATTCAATAACATAAAAAAATATCATAAGGCTCTAATTGAGCCCCCTAAATGAATATCCTAGTCAATACCTTTCCAACGTGCTATCGTGCACCCTAAATGGAGATCATATGCAAAAGTTACGACCCTGAGAAGTTGATGTACTAACTTACCCCAACAGGGCCCACATGACTTTTAGAATTTCATATCCTAGGGTTAGGTTTTTTGATGTATAGGGTTTTGGAATTCATTTTTATTGTAAAAATTCCTTCAGAGCCTCATTGTACTCACCTTCTTGTGAATGAGCATAGTCGTCACATCTCTTCTCAGAGATAAGCTGCCACCATTCTAGCAAGCTTGTTTTCAGTCTGCATGTTATAGTTTTTAGCATATTTCTTATTTAATAGAAGCCATTTTTTATTGTATATATGTTGTTTTTCACTATGTCTCTGTGTTAGTATTATAAATATGTGGTTTCATTTCATTCCACTCATAAATATGGATCAGTAAATTACTAATAAATTCTAAGATGTAGACGTAGGTGGAAAAAGTGGGGGAGCATGCAAGATTCCCAAATACCATGGTTATAGACTTTGAGGGAAGTTTAAGGTGAGTGGTGAAGGCTCACTTATCCATTTTGGCCAGATTTGGTCGAGGGAAAACCCGATTCAATTATAAAGGGAAAATTGTTAGGATAAATTTGACTCAGTAAAATAGTCAAATCTATTTTAAGTAAACAAGTGGTTCGGTAAAAGAGTCAAATACATTTTAAGTAAAAAAGTGTTTTTTGGGATCATGGTATTGATGATCCATGGTCCATGGTTTTGGTATCCTATAGTATTATGCTCGTGGATTGCATGAAATGAAGCCTTTAAAAGGATTAGAATACTTCATTATATTGTGTGTATTATAGAGTGTGTGTGTGTGTGTGTGTGTGTGTGTGTGTGTGTGTGTGTGTGTGTGTGTGTGTGTGTGTGTGTGTGTGTTATGAGAGAGAACAGTAAAAAGGGGGAAGAGACTATTAAAAGGAGTGAAAAGGAAGTTACAGTAAGTGTGCTATGAAAGACCGACAATTTTTCTATGGATATATCCCACATTGGGTGAATGATGTATATGTTTTTTCTCTTGTGTGTTGTGTTCTTCTATATTTTATTTTTCCATTCTTTTAATTACTTTCTCCATGATTTATTTCCTAACAATACACATCACTGAAAAATATTGAAATTACAATAGGAAAGAGTTTGGAGGATAAGGATCTTGGCATAGGAAGCAATTGTTGAATTTTAAATGAAAAACTATTAAGTGAAAAAATAAAAGGGTTACTTAGACAATTTTGAGGGAGTCGATCCCTCTATTTCATCAAGGATATTTACAAACAAACACCCAACTAAACAATCAAAATCAATGTCATTTGGAATGTTAAAATAAATCTAAACTTATGGAAAATGCACAATTTGATCAAAAACATGAAATGGGTTCTCTACTTGATCATTTTTTATCTTATATGTCTAGATTTCCAAATGCTAGTAGAACTATTGCAAGTAAAAATGAAAAAAATCAACTAGAAGTATTTAAGAGGTACTCTCATATGTATGTATGTATGTATTATCTTTATTTATATCAAGATTATGATGTCTAGAGAATGGATGGCTAATCACATCAATTCAACAAAAGAACATGTTCATTTATTACTACTCTACTCAGGCATGCTACTTCTACTCTATGCTAAGAAATCATGTTATAAGATTACTTCTTCTAAATTCCTCCTACAAGAATAATTTAATAATAGCTAGAAAGAATGAAAGGACATTGACATGGTAACAATAAAATCATGGGAGGAATCAATTAAAATATTAACAAATATTCATAATATGTAATGTTGTGTTCATCATATCTTAGTCTTTCAGACCTAAGTAAATCAATTTTCAAATAGTTTTCCATCCTTGTTTTACATCCCTGAGCACCTTGATGTTTCATGTTTTCTAAGTGAATCCACCATAATTGTTAGATATTATTGTTCCATCAACCTCCCTAGATTCCTTGAGTAGAAAAAAACCTAGGCTTTGATACCACTTTGTAACAATCCAACAGGATGTTACTTCCATATACATTTTTTCTTTTTCTTTTTAAACAAGATATACAACAAAGCAAGTCAGAACTAGAGTCATCAAAGCATATACATGAAGCAAACAAGTATACAAGATAATGGGAATTCCCTAGATCCATAGAGAACATGAAACTATACCATAATCAAAGTAAACATCAATGCGCAATTAAATAGTTAAATATAAAATAAATGTAACCTATAGCTCGTAGAATTACAAGTTTAAGTCAGTTGTGATCCATGCCACTATAACCTTATCTCGTAGAAGTACAAATTTTATCCAAATATTCTCCATATCCCACAAACTATTCTTCAACAAGTTCCCATGAACCAATATTTAATAAACAAGGGTGTTTGGGGGGGGGGGGGGGGTGGTAATCACACCAAGGGTTGATTTTCCATCCAACCAATGCAACCACCTTCACAGTGGTTTCCTCCCAAGAGGTTCTCAATCTTAATGAGGTAAGGTAATAAAAAATCATAGTACTCTCAAGAATACAACCCAAGATACTCAAGAATAAATAAAATGGACTTACAACAATTCAACCTAGGTGTGGTGGAGAGGTTCTTGGACTTGCAACATCTCCAAATCTTGGAGGATTATAGTTTGTAGGGGTTTTACTATGACCTTCATCTGGTGATCAAAACCATAGTATCATTGGAACCCCCCTTTTATCAATGATATTAATACCACTTCAACTAGTGATCGCACCCACAACAACAATGGTGTCATGCTCTGTAAAGATCTTACTAATACCTTCCGCTAGTGATTTCAACCACAACAGTATTATCATCGTACAATTTGGGCCCAAAACAAAATAGTAAAAGGAGCCAGGAATATTGATATTTAGTACCTCCTCATGCCACATGTACAATCCAATCCCCTTAATCCACACAAACTTGGTTGGCACAAACATGATTCTACCCAAGTCACCAATATCATAACACAAGTGAATCAGCAATACCAAATTCCCCATGAGCCAACCCTCAAATAATAGGTGGGAAACTGATTTAATAATGCTAAATCAAGTAACACCCTCCCAAGATTTGTCTCTTGGTTTCCCCCCTACTCATGCAAGCGAGAATTTGGGCTTGAGGGTGAATTTGCAAGTGTCCAAAACAAAGTAAAAGTGAAATACAACCCTTTTGATCCCTTCTACCTATTTACCCAAGTTAAATTTGGAGGTAATTTTCGAAAGTATTTTCCCATTTCCCAATATTCCTAGGAATTATTATATGATATCCATCCTCATTGAGTCAACATATCTTCCCTTGATTTCATTTCCCCATATTCCACCAAGGTCTCGACTTGTAATAGGTTAGTCCATCCAAGATACCCATGTAAATGCAACATCATCATCATATTAAATCTCACCATAATAGCAAATGTATCAATGAGAAGCAACCATGTACATGCATACATCATAACAAGGAATCCAACATAAGCATACATCATAAATCATAATATGACCCATATCAATGCAAATGTATCCAAAACATGTATGCATCATCAATCATATCATCCTAAGGATAGATCGTGCTAATTGATGGGCCTCCATAATTTCTATCACAAGGCCTGTAAATAACACTCTTTTTTATCACCTTTATATCCATAAACTGACATTTTAGCCATGCTTAATATATATTGGGATTGCTAGCAAAATATTTAATGAGTAATTTGAATTTGTTAATGTGATGATTTTATGCTTGTGTTTATGCTTTTTTTTCATGATAATAGTATGTATGAATCCTAACCTAAACATATTAAGCCACACATGTAGGGTCGTAGGTCCCAACACTTTGAGAAGAAAAAAGATACCTTGTCCCCTCACTCCCCTCCAACTCGTTGCCAAATATTAAGGAGCCACTTCAATCTAATCTCCTCAAACTCAAAATCCATGGAGCCAAGAAGAAATCTACCAAAGTATGAGGATCCTAATTGAAGAAGCATTAGGGAGAAAAGCCTTGAAATATCTCCTTGATTGAAGGACAGATTCATTCCAACTAGTAGTATAAATAAAACCCAAGGACTAGCCTTGAGGAGTTAGTTTTTGATTAAGTGTTGAAGAGTTTTCATATTGTCATTTTGTTCACGGACCCTTGACAACTTGGAGCCTTTCTCCATTGATGTATTATGATTTGATCAATGAACGAAGAACTTATATTTTCCTTCTCATTAGTTTCTTCAAGGATCCTTATGCTACTTAGGTAGGGCCCACTCAAGAGAGATCAAGGACCCTTATGTACTCTTTTACCTTCATGTATTTTATGTTTTAGATTAATATTTTATTGTTTCAAAGTAATTATCATGTTAGCACATAGATTTGTTGATTAATGCAAATTAATCATGTTTCATATCGAGAAAGTTACAGTTATGTAGAATCTTATTTGGATTTTTTTTCTTAGGCTTAGGACTTCATTCCAACACCATTAAATCATGTTTTGTTTGTTTCATTAGTTTTAGGGAGAAATAATAAGTTGTGTACATCTTTTGGATCTTTCCTATAGATTTTATTTTAGGTCTGTTACAATACCTGTAGAATTGTTATAGTTCATATATGACAACATAGATTCATATTTTATTGTGTTATTCACTCAATGATTGATGCCTTATAGGTGTCACCATGTTGATATTAGGGTATGGTACTTTATAAGGGGTTAGGGACTTAGAGGTTGAATATTTATGTTGTAGATTAGTTTCACCTCAACGAAAGTACTGTGTTTGTAGTTCAATTCCTTTTATCTTTCTTTATGCAATGATTTAATCAAAAATGATTTTTTTCAACTTTAAGAATAGTTTCCTTTTAGTAACGTGTGTTTCTAGATAGTTTTCATTTGATTTCCAACATCCTTGGCATCTAAAGATTTAGTTTAGTTTTGAATCATAGATTTTTTTTGGCATCTTAATGGTTTTTATCCTTGTTAAAGTACTTAGAGTGAGACTTGGGATATCACAAGCCCCAACTATTAGATAGGCGCATAAGCATTTAATAGGTGCATAAAGAGGATTCAAGAATATATTGTGTGAATTATGTATATATAGTGCATAGTACTTCAGAAGTTTGTACAAACCACTGGTTGATAATTAAAGTAGAAAGTTGAGGAAAGGTAGCATTTTTTTATGTTATTAAAAGGATTTCCACTAATCATCATCCAAAAAATACCAATGTTACATAGTAATTAATTTTATCATCAGTTAAGAAATATCAGTGCTCATCAAAATATAGATAGTAACATAGGCATCTAGGTCCATAGTACTTGTTGGATGTATGGGTTGACCTAGGTTCTACCTCAGTTCTCCAACAAAACCCTAGAAACCATTGACCCCTATGGTAAACCAGAAGGCAACACTGCACACATAGTGCACAACACACTCTCACCCGAGATGGATTATGGGTTATTGCATCACCCAAGTGTCTTCAATAATGGAATGGATGGGACTCATGGGAATGTTAGGAATATTTACTCTTCTACTTCAACATTCATCAGATCTATTATTTTACCCATGTAATAACATTCATTCTGTAGAAAACATCATACTATTCTATTGTGTGTTGTAAATAAACTTCAATAGATTCATGGATTCATTCCACATAAAATCATATCAAAGAAACAAATCAGATAATAACACATAGAGACACCACATTTTAATGTGTTTCACCCCCCCCTGGGATATGTCCAAAAAGATATTATGATTCTTATTGCTATTCATCAAAATAGAGCGGTGTGTGCATTGCATCAAAATTGTGTCATACTCTGTGAGGCTGACCAGTGTCACACCAAGCTCCTTAGATTGTGACCTAACCCTCATATAAAATCCATACATCTCAATGTTGACTCCATCTGAGCTCCAAAGCTCTCAAAAAAATAAGTATTGTGACTCAAAACCCAGAACTGTTCTCAAAAGGACTTCTCAACATACTCAAAAGGATCTAAAAATTGACACCTACTATCTACCTCATACATCATATTTATACAAAAATGTGGGTGAAAACCCTTTACATTAACTACCAAAACCCTAACTTTAAGTGAATTCAACTTGTCCACATTCTAACTTCCTTCACTCACTAGTCTACGATTTCGACGCATTGATTTTCCTTTATTCCTAGCTTCCGTTGCTTCCTTGGTCAATTCTTCTTCGTTTGTTTTGTTGTGTCTCGAACCTTACCAAAAAAGTTCCTACTCCAACAGGACCCCAACACTTCTTGTGGCTTGTCCTGAGCCACTCAGGAAGTGTGTGCCTCCTGCACTAATTTCTCCAATGCCTGGAACTTCTTTGTTAGTACATCTACTTGAGTCTTCTCCTGCATGTTCTTTTCTTCCAAGGTCTCTACCACCTGCAGTGTTATGTTCTCCTTGAGCACTTATTTATTTTTCGAGTGCACATGTTCTAATCTTCCTTTCTCTATTTCCAACTCTACTATCATTCTCTCTACATGCTCCTGAAGTGGCTCCAACTGAGCATGTATTGTCTGTTTATCTACTTGGATTGTCTTCAATTCTTCTTGTAGGCTTTTCATTTCTTGCGTGAACTTCATTCTCTCTAATATAGGCATTTCCTTCTATGTTTGTTTTAAATATTGAATTGTAGCATTCAGTTTCTCTTCCTTCTGATCCAACTGTTGGATCCTTTCATCTTCTTCCAAGCTCGTCCATATATGCACAGTCCTTTCATAGAGTTATGCCACTTCTTTTACTTCCATCACAATGATATATGTGTGTTATGTTTCCTACTAATCCCTTTCTAATCTGACTTCTGGAGGGGTATTCGGTGTCATCTTCCCAGCTAATTCTATTATCTCTTTTTTGTAACCATCCATCGTATGTTCTATCCTTTGTATCTTTTCTTCTGTGTTGAGCTCATATTCTAGTGCGATGTCTAGAATTTTTTGGAATACTTCCTCAAGTCTTTGCTCTAAGTTTTTTGCACGTTATTTATCTTCATCTCACTCCATTTGTACCTATTTGAGAGTTATCTCTAGTACCTCCTTATCTTCCTTGGTTATCTCCAAGTTGGTTGTATATGTGCTAGCTCTAGGTTGAACTTCTTGTGCAATGCTCATCAACAACTTATATAATGCTTTGGTGGGTATCTTAGAGAGAGCCAATTCCAATTGTTCTACATCCTTCAAATGTTTTTGCACGGTATCCTCATCTTCTTGTAGCATGTTTTGGATTATCTAGAACATCGTGCTTCCCACTATTCTTGTTTTCATTGTTTCCTTCTCTTCATATATTGGCTCCTGTTGCACTGAGACTTTATATTGTTGTTTCCCTTTCTGCTATGCAAGATTATTTTGTATGCTCTCCATAACTTCTTTAACTTCCATCAATTTTATCGGTTCTTCTCTTTGGGATTATACGATAAATAAGGATTATTCTCCTCTATCTTAGACTTTATATATTAGCATCTCTGCATCGTCCTCGGTTATGGTGAGTTGGATGGGATTCTTATGTGCTTTCATCTTCTTTATTTGTTCTCATATATGCATGGTTGATTTCCTTTTTGGTGGTGTTTATGTCTACACAAGTTTCTTCTCCTATGGTATGTTTCTAGTCCTTGTCTCTTGGGTTGGGATATTATATTTCTTTTGTGCTCCCCCATTTGTTCTTTATATGCACTCAGTTCCTATCAGTGAGGCCCTTAGGACCGTTTCCTTCTTCCTTGGATTCTTTGTTGTCGTCGCACATTCTATGCACTATGAGGCTTTTCTAGTATTTGTTATTGGGCTACTGGATTTCTGCATTGTGTCAACTTCTTCCTGTTCTTTTCCCTTTGCTCCTTTCTTCCTTTCCACTAGTACCTTCCACTCATCTGGCCATATTGTTATTACCCAGTGGACTTCTTCTACTAAGATACAATATTTCATTTTCAACCATGTCTTCTTAGGCTCTCTTCTAGCTTGTATCCATATGTTGTGCCTGGACTCATTGAAGTTGGCAATCCCCTCATGCTCCTTCACCACTTCAGGTGAAATCCTCCATGTATCTGCAATTTTCTCATGCATCTCATGTATGTACATGATGTTGGCGTGGAATTGATCAGACCAGGTTCCTTATCGGGTTACCAACAAAAGGCACTGAGTAGTCTAGAGTGTTCGCATTTTCAACTCCTCTGAAGATAATAACTCTCACCTGAATCACAACCAAGACAGAAAGATAGGGAAGGGAAAGGAGAATACCTAGGTGGGTTCCTAGAACCTTCAAGATTCACCATGATCTTGTGCAAGATAGACTAACTACATAATGGATATGAACTCATTCATACTAGAGCTAAAGATACTCAAGGTGTGGAAACATTTGTACACAGAGAAAGCATATTGATCTTATCAAGAATAAAGAAGTACTATAAAGATACAAATCATAAGCATAAACACAGAATGACATAGTATATTTCAAAATTTTAGGTCCTTCTTTATCTATTAGCAGTAGATCTTCTCAGATACAATCTCAAAGATACAAATCAGTATTTTGTTATATACTTCTGACTCCAGACTCATGTCACAAAGCTCTATTTACCCCTTTTTTCCCAAAACCGTATGAAAATTACAATCACATAACCTTTTCTCAACTACACTCAACTATACTCAACACTAACATCCAAAAACCCAACCCAACAAACCCTTTTACAATAGTATGCATCTCATATATAGGCTTTGTGTAATCTTCTAGCTTTTGGCTCTGCATGCTTTCTTTTTTTGTTGTAACTGCTTTTTCCTTGTTGGCGTTGCACTGCCCCTTTTTGCAACTGATTTATGTTTCTTTACTTGATCCATTGTCCAACTTCTTATCTAGCTTGCGCAACTCATATTTGACCAAAACTGGGACTGTAGTCCTCCTTGTCCAACTCCAAACCAAAAACGAAGGGCCCAATAGGCTCCGACCACAATCCTTAACTCTCCCTCGAGTCAATTACTTGGATCTTTTGCAACTTCTAGGGGTTCCTGTTCCTTTCCTTTTCCCTCCTTCTCCGCTTTGATTTCATCTTGCGCTTTCTCTTTTTCTACCTCTTCAAATGAAGCGCCCAACTCTACGACCAACTCTAAGGATCGCTTCCTGACTTCCTGGAAACTCCCAATTTTATCCTGCCACTTCTTGGCAAGGAGTGAGGCTTCAGTGACAAATTGTTGAGTCGCATATGTGATACATCCTTTGGGATTGGATGCAACCAGAGATTTCCATTCGAAGTCGATTGTAACATCTACCTTATGCATTTGCATGTACATTGTATGAATGACAAATCAAAATTCGTGCAGCTCCTTCTTGGCTACGGATTGCACTTCAAACGGAGCATTCAACTGACTATCCACTTGCATAATTTGATCGAATTTCTCTTGTTTCTCCAAGGGATCCATGGTGACCACAACTTCTTCGTTAAGCAACTAGATTCTTGCACGTACCTCCTCTAGAGTTTGGTTGCGCTTTTCCATAATTCCCATCCAGTCATTGACTTCGTGAAATGTCTTTGTGCACTTGTGTAGTGTTGCTCGAGCATTGTTATCTTCCAACACTACTTTCTCCATATTCTCTAGCAAATTTCGAGGTTGTTGTTGTTCTTCCTCCTAGATTTCCCACAACTGTACTTCCATATGCTCTACGTGAATGGACAACTATGACCATGCTCCCTGGAGTAGCTCATTTTGATTCTTAGGTTCTCCTACAACACTAGATTCTAGAAGTTGGGGTGCTACCTTCCTTATTTCCATCCAGGCTTCAGCGAGCCTCTCCTGGACTCTTTCATTTTCTTCTCTGCCTAGATCTTCATGTATTCTTCCTATATTTTGCGTTCTTGAGAAATGAGTGCTTCCTCCCTTGAAAACTTTGTATTCCTTTCGGTCTTCTAGAGCCTCTGCTCCAGTTGATCAGTTGAGGCTCCAATTATTCTGACTAGCTGCATTGTTTGCCACTGTGCAAGGTCAGTAGAAGAAGGGGTGGCATCCCTCAGTAATCAAACCTACAGTGGGGGTCCCCTGACCATTTAATTCTCTGAAGGTGTCTCCACCTCCTCTTCTCCTTTCGATGGTCCTGGTGCAAGCCTTAACCTCAACATCGATGGTAGGAACATTAGAACTTTTGTTATGTCCAGGTAGAGTTGCACCAACTCTGTGCACTGCTGAGGGTTTTGGAGGACTAGCTCCATTTGTTCCTAGACTAACGTTGCGCTTTGTCCTGAGGTTGTCTCAGGTTCCTTCTGAACCTATGGTATCTCTGTGTCTTTTTGGACCTCATATTCTGGGGTGGCACTTCTGATAGCACCCTCAACCTTGTTCATTGAGGAAGTGTGCTGAGGACTTAGGACTTGTAGATATTGTACAGTTTGCATCTCCGTAGAAGATGGAGTGTCCCGAATGGGCACAAAGGGTATGATCTGTTGGTCCTAGGCTTCAGGGTTTGGGCCAATAAGTTCTAGCCTCTATTTGGGTACTTTTGGGTTTGGACCAGGGATTTCTAGTCTCTGCTCGGGTATCTCTGGGGGATCTAGTTGCTTGGGTTCTAAGTCGAAGGTTTGGGATGGAATGGCAGTTTATTGAGGTGACGATTGGGGTTTTTGTGACGATGGAGGTTTCTCAGTGATGATGGTGGTGGATGGAGTGGTGTCAGGATCAAAGTCGTCTTGGATATCTATAATATGGGTTGCTCGAGCCATTGAGCAAGTGTGAGGAATGGTGGATGAAATGGATTGGGGGTTCAGAACCTTGCTTGGGGAGATCCCCTTCCTAAGTTTCTTAGCCACTAGCTCTGTGATGAATGTTGCGCTAAAAATTTTGTTGATGTCCTTACCTATCAACATATCTTACTTTGGAAGCTGCGGGAACATAGGTAATGTTCTCTTCTTACACTCCAGTGGCTACGTCTCTTCCTCTTCGTCGGAGTCCATCTTTACTGGGTCTTATTTCTTCTGTACTTTCGGGGTCAAGCTCGTTCCTACCCCTACTTCCTGACCCCTCTTCTCCAACATCTCCACAAGAAAAAGATAATGCATCCCTGACTTGCACAGGTTGCATTTTACTCCAGGCCATGATATAACATCCTTGTCAAAGGCCTCCTCATCTAAGTAGAATGGTAGCATGCACAATTTGAAGTCCTCCTGGTTGGTATACCTTGGCCATATGAATGTATGGTGATGGTTCATGTTGAATGCAATGTTTCTCGTATTGCAGTTGAGAAATTCCTACGAAATGCACATCCTCTGAGTTGCGTTGAGAAACCTATTGTACCATTTGGATAACATCATGTTGTTGAAGGCTGTGTTCTCCGAGTTTGACCTTGAGTTCCAAGGCTCGAACATATTTTCCAATCACCCCTTATCTGTTGGCGAAATTTGTCTTCCTACAGGTGGCATCCATTTCAACATTACAAACGCGACCAACAAGTAGTTGTAGCTGAAAGTGCCACCCTTCTCCTGTGCTTCCTCGCAAGCCACCAGGACTTCCTCCAGTAAATAGTTGCACCATTTGAAGACAGCACCATTGGCGCAAAAATATTCCACTGATAGGGCATCTAGTGTACACTCTCCTTTGTAGTAAGCCCTCATGACCTTTCTCGCAATTATATAGCAGTCGGTCCTGACCATATTGGTTAGTATGGGGACGAGCTTGGCTATGTGCCCCCCCTATGTGTACGAAACCACTCATATAAACTAGGCTCCCCCTTTGGACACATCCTCTCCCTCAATGGACAGTCTAGTAAGATGGTGGATGTCCTCTACATGAATTGGATATCTTCTATCCAACCACAGGATTTTGTTGTGTACCCTACTGATGAGAAAATTAGTACAACTTGAAACTTCTCCAATGGTGTCGAAAACTGGTAAATCCCTGAGGCTCATAATGGTAGAGTTGAACAGATTAATGAACTCAGGATTTTGCAAAAACTGCATGCCTCCCAACTCGTCTGGAGCGACGCTCCATAAGACATCGATATTCATCTGAGGGAACAGAACTTGGTCTGTCAAGTTAAGGTTGAGGAGCTTGACCTGCACAACCTTCCCTTTGAGATCACCCACGATATCAACCCTGGGGTCACAAGACTTGTATGGTATTGTATCCTTCAAAATGGAACTTCTTCTCCCTGTAGCTCTCGGCATGGTGATTATGAACTATCAACAAATTCCATGGGAAAAACAGGGATTTAAGGATTATGACTGAGGGTTGAGGTATTACGCAGGCTTCCTCACTATTCCGAATTCGCAAATCACTAAGTTCTTTCTGGGAAACAATGCATCCTACACCAAATTCACATAGCCTTATACTCAAGCTTAGATGGAAAGTTATGTAATAACTGTTATTCATCATTACCCTATAGATGCAACTTGGATCTGAGTTTTCCAAGGACTTGTTAACAGGGTAAATCTATTGGTCGATCTTGGAATTTATTGGGAAATTTGGTCAGGGACGTGGCCAATTCTAGACCTTATCATTTAAAGGATGAGAATCCTAGCACGAATACTGATGGCATCTTCATGTATCACGGCTTTATGGTTTAACAGAATTCCGATGGGTTACCGTAGTGGTAATAAAGGCTATGACTGGACTGGGTTCATGTCGCACATGGACTAGGATTGTGTCTGGATTCACCCGCCCTCCGACCACAAAGGGGTCCCCATAATATTTGATGATTTTCATCAATATATTTGTGGCTCTTTTGATCCTATGCTAATGAGTAAGTAGTTCTGCATCAAAACAACACTTAGATAGAAAAATGAACTACATGTCACAGAAAAACAATGCACTCTTCGATTTTATTAACTGAATTCACAGAAATTGCAAAAACAAATCAAATCTGACTACTATACATGCTCATTTGGACTAGAAAAATAGTCCTTTAGCTCAATTATGAGACATATAGGGTTTCAGGCAAGCATCATTCACCCATCCTAGCCACAACATACCATCCAGTTGCGTGAGTCTGACTTCTCGAGAAGGTCGGATCTCTGCAACTATAGATGGTCCCAACCAATGCATGTACAACTTGCCTATATATTTATGGTATCTACTGTCATAAAGTAGGACCTTGTATTTTGTGTAAATTCTTTGGTCTTAATGTGTCTGTCATTCCAAGCTTAATTCCTTGCTTTCTCAACTGACTAATGGAAGTCTTCTAAAAACCTGGTCTCTTCCAGTTCTTGCAACACCATGAGCCTCTGTGCAACTTATTCATCCTCCAATATGTGTGTAACTTGCACAATATATAAACTCGAAGTAATGAATTCTACAGCTACCATAGCCTCTTTCCCATCAACTAGCCGAAATGGAGTGTACTTGTGGAGTTTCTTTTTGGTTGTCCTATAAGCCCATAAAACTGTTGGGACTTTTTCATCCCAATCCTCCCTATTTGCGCAACAACCCTTCGTTAATCATCTCTCTAGAATCTTGTCAAACGCTTCCACTGTTCCATTGGCTTGTGGATGGTAGGGGTATTGGCACAGGGGTATACCCAGGGTTCAATGCTACAAAAACACACCAACAAAACCCTAACTACCATCCCTTTCAGCAACACCTGTGAAGCAGATGAAGTCTCACCCGAGGTAGAGGCAGGGGGGGGTGCA
>CBVK0100603409.1:0-16840 GCA_900067695.1 Picea abies | reverse complement strand
GAGTAAATACATTAAAAATAAGTTTAATTAACAATAAAAACCCAAAATTGGTTATAAAAACCACTTTGTAACTATAATATGGCATTTATCCCCCTTCTGTTGTGCGCGCGCCCCCTTGGCAGGGTCGTATGGGGCCATGTGGCCGAGCACCAGCCCAAAGGGTTGTGCGCTAGCCCCCCTTTCGCGCTAACTCCTGGTCGCATATATTACAAATGAACCAAGGGTCGGGGCTAAGCCCCAGCCCCTTTTTGCCATATTACATCAATTACACTTTAAATAATTATAAAGTGGTTCATTTAAACAAGAAATAACATGGCGCATTAGTTATAGGACTATTGTGAAGGCGCTTAGGCTTAGTGGTTGGTCATGGGTTCAAAACCCATGGACCCCAAAACTTTTGAAACCTACCACTTTGACTGATGACTGGGTGCCACGTGGCTGCCCATGACTGGGCCACATGGCACTTTCCCATTCGACGGACAAATGCCACTTGTCAACCATTAACTAGTCCAGTTGCCTGCCACATGTATGCCCTATCAGCAAACCTGCCCAATCACGATCAGCTAGAGAGTGCCACGTCATCTCCTACACAGTCAGCATGCTGATGTCATTAGCATTGACTTTTTGACCAGTTGGCCTTTGACTTTTTACCTATTTGGGCTTCCGATCAGAACGCGATAACTTTCGCATACGGAACCCGTTTGACAAAGTAAATATATCGTCGGAATCGGGAAGACGAGATGGAAGCAATGGTGTTGGTTTCATCGGATTCTGAGCACTTTCATTTTTGAGCATTTTTCAAGCCCTATCAAGCTTCTGGATCCAATTTCGGATCAGAAAACAATTTGTTACATCAGAAAAATCATCCACCAAAACTTGCAAATAATCCACCCAAACAGTGTGTTGGAACTAGTAGATTATAGGGGCAAATTACTAGCAAATTTTGACAGTTGAAAAGAAAGTTATTTAGAGTTTTCTATAGCCCTAATAGTTTTCGATTAAATTTGTAACAGAAGCAAGAACTTCTTAAATAAACAAGACGCCCTTGTGGCCTTAGCAAGCTTAGAACACATAGAAAAAATTCCAACTCAGACGATCTCAATATCTCAATGTTTTATGATTACCAATGCAATAATTTATTTCTCCAATGCATGAAGATTAGAGTATTTCTATTGGGTAAATGGAGTCTCTTGATTAAACAATTTGTATGAGTTACTTCCTTGGGGTTTTAATCCCTTTTACTCCCCAAGGAAAACCCTAACCAACAAAGAAAACCTAGGAGGGTGCAAGCCCTTTTACTCCTCCTAGTATTCTTTGCACCAAAAATTATTTCAAACAATTACAATGGACTTAGAAGGGGTTGTATTCCCTTATACTCCCCAATAAATCATCACATTAGCCTTACAACCAAGAAAAGAGAGCAATAAACATGAAATTCTTACCTAGTTGAAGCATTAACAAGATGAAACCCTAATTCACCAAGCAAATTACACCAAAAAGAAAGAAACAATCCTCCAAGAGAGCTTAGCGCATCATCCATCCATCAAATAGAAAATATAAATCATAAAAAATTAATGTAACCAAAAGAGATAAAGAGAGTTTCCCAAGTAGGGCGCAAATTGCAGCCAATGCAGTCTTCTCACAATGGGAGAGCTATGTCAAAATGAAATAGAGTTGATCTCTATTTATACAAAATGTTATTAAACATGTTTGTCCACAAAAATTAGGGTAAGACACAAGATAAAGGTTCAACATCCCTTATCTTTCCCCTTTACAAAAATAATATTATTTAATTCATACTTTGCACATAAGAGAAGCCCTAAAAACAAGACGTCGCCTTTTTTGGGGGAAATGTTTGGAATTTTTAGTCAAGTCGTTGAGTTGGAGAAGGGAACGCTAGGCCTCCAAAGTCCAATAGTCTTCAACCAAATCATTTATTCCTAGATATATGGGCATAATCCCCCAAAACGTGTCAAGTATCTTCAATCACCACCAAACCCTAGCCCTAGGGTGATGTCAAGCCCTCAAAAGGTGACGTTTTGGCCCTTTCAAGAAATTTTTTTGGCATGTAGGGGCTGGGAAAGATCCTCCAAGGTGTCCTCTAGGCCTCCAAATGCATGTAATCATCATCCATAGCATGGGCTCTTGGTATCCAACATGTGGGATTCAAGTCGCATGGAATCCCAAGCTAGGCTTGTTCTTCCAAAATTTTCCACCAACTGGGTCTTGCAAATACAAATGAATACGCCCTCCAAGGTTCTCAAGTCAAATTCATTATGATGAGTAAATCAAATAAATACAAGAGACATCTAAGCATGTACATCCAAACCACCTCATCAAAATAAACAAGTTCTCAAAGACCCTATGCAATTTTCCAAGTTTAGGTATGGGAGGGTTAACAGAGTGACCTATTGGGTGAATCGTACCTCAAGTTTAGGGTTGTTTCCTAAGGGTAACTATTTCTAATTCATGTGGATGATGTTTCATGGATGGGGGGAATAATTTTGGGCATGGGGTTCATGACATACAAGGGGTTTTAGTGTCTCATTTATGGGTGCCTTTGTAGAGGGTGTGTTGCACCTTTGTTTTCAATGCAACCTTTTTCCAAGCCCATTTATTTCCTTTTATTCCTTTAGGATGTTTCCAAGTTATATCCAAGGTGTGGATTCTACCTAAGAATGAAAAGTAGTGGCCACCTTGAACCTACCCTGGTCACATCATGCTTCCCCAAGTTAAAAACATGTGTGGGGCTTCTTCCTAAGCATCAAAAACAATTCCCACACATGCTCCACCTTGGTTTGAATTTTGTTATTAGTTATTTTTCATGGGTCCCATCAGTTTCTTTTGAGAGACATTTCATTGTCCTTGAGATCCCTGAGCTACAAGCCTTTGGTCCTTCAACCCCTTCATCCCATGAAATGAGGGGAAATCCCTTCTTGGGTCAGTACACCCAAAAATCCAAAAAGATAAGGAGATGAGGGGATGAAGTGTGGAAAGTGACAAGTATGGTTGGGAATGGCATGATGAATCATCAAGAGGACCTCTCAGTAGTATACCTATCCCTAAGGGTGACCCACTTACTAGGGCGCAATGTCAACCACCAAAGTGAAACGGGGAAAAGAACATAATGTCCAAGAAAACGTTACATAATCAAAAGCAATAATAGATGCAACAAATTCAAATGCCTCAAATATTGAAATGACACTCACCATAATACTTGGATCATACCTCATGGAAAAATACCCAATGTCTTACGGAGGTCAGTTGATGTGGTGGATATCGTTGTGATGAACTTGGAGTTGTGGTGGTGGGGCGGGTCTCCATCTGTCCAAGTGGACACTGCTAGTCAAGTTGTCTCTCGGTACTCCATGTCTGCAACCTCAGGGCCTCAAGACATCATCTCCTTGGTTATCCCTAAGAGTTGGGGATAACATGGCCAAGTAAATATTCTTACAAATCATGCAAACATGGAACAAGAGCTTGTGAATTTCTACAAATATCTCATTTCCAAACCCTTGCTAGACAAAAGGATAGCCATCCAAAACATTACATGTCACATTCCCAAAATTGTCTTGCAAGAGCATAATTAGTCCCTTCTGTGACCAATTTCTTTGGAGGAAGTCAAACAAGAGGTCATGGAAATACCTAAAGGAAAATCACTCGATCCTCTTGAAAATTTGTAAATTTTCTTCCAACCCTTGATGCCACCTTCTTGGCCTTGATTCCCAAATAAGAGAAAGCAAAAGATCCAAGTAAGTTCAGACCCATTTCCCTCTACAATGTGGTTTACAAAATCATCACAAAATTCATGGAAAATCACTTAAAAATGCTCCTCCCCTCCCTGATCTTCCCAGAGAAAATAGGATACATCAAGGGATGTCAAATCCTTGATGACATCATTCTCACTCATGAAATGATCCACCCACTCAAATCAAAAAAATATCCTAGATTAATCATTAAACTTGATATGTCTAAATCCTTTGACAAGCTCAGTTGGACATACATCTAGCATGTCCTCGGTGTTAGAATGTTGTGCTTGTTTAACCATAGACGATATCACAATATTTCCACCCAACCATAGGCACACAGCCACCCCCGAGAACTGTAACCTTTGACAGATAGAATCATTTTGGAAGCATCACTAGACCCAAAAGATAACCAAGAGAGAGAGAGTGCACATTTCTCCTAAGGTAGCGCACCAAGCAGAAACTCCCAGACCACAGACCAATACCAGTACCCAGCTGTAGTCATTACAGTTGCACTCTTCCTCTAGAATTTCACACCACTTTATTGAGTGTGAGTGTGTTACCAAATGAGCTCAAGCGCCTTCTATTTATACTAATATGGTCAAGTGAGCATGTGTGTCTTCAAGGCATGGATCCATTCAAACAATTTGGCTACATGATATTCCTCGATCTGAGTGTGGGAGGACTCTGTTAGTGATGATTCAGCATGAAGAGCTATATCAATGGGGGATAATGGTTGGAACCCCAAGCACATTTGAAAATGGTTATGTTCAATAGATCTATGAAGGGATTTGTTATAGATTGGATTGATTGGGTAGTGTGGAGGAACCCCCGTAGGTTAAGCAAGAATATATGTGTGCTCTTCTACAATCTTTTTGATTTTCTTCTGCTAGATAGAAATTTCTTGGGCCAAGGTTGCAGTGGTTGCAGTCTCCTTCTGTTCACCTTTTGACCAGATCATGAAGAAGCTAAACTTTGTGGTATGAGAGATTACTTTGTGGCACTTCTTTGTCAGGACAGTAGTTGGAACTACCTCTGGTACCCTATAGATTTGACCCCGCAGAGTAACAATGACACTACAGGGTAGACACCCATCAATAGCATGGTGCTTCTACATATACGACTGGCCTAACAAAACATCACAAAATTCCAGTGGGTCAACATCACATAGTACCTCATTTTTTAAGGGCTTGATGTCGTAGTATAGATGGCATTGTTGGATGATGGGGAGATCTCATCCCTCACCAAGCCACCCAATGTTGTATGGTTGCGAGTGTGGTGTTGTTGTAAAATCCAACTGCTTGACGACCTCTACTGAGATGAGTTTCTTTTGGCTTCCGCTATCAACATTGAAATGCAGTGGGGTCCCCTTCACCCACATATGTGAATGGAAGAGGTGTTCCCCCTATTAGAGTTTAAGCTATTATTAGGTTTCTTTTCAATTCACTAGATAACCATAGCATATATAGGATCACTGAGAAATACAAAATCACAAGAGACACATCATTTATCCTCAGAAACCCTCATGGGGGAGAAAACCCAACAAAAAATTCCTTAATATAGATAGCCAATACAATGCCAAGAGATAAATCAAACAATACAGAAATTCCTCTCCCAAGAATGCACCTCTCTCTCTCTTCCTTCTTCTCCAACTGCAGCTCCAAACTTGTGCTCTGATGAACAAGTGAGTGAGTGAAAAAATGAGGCGTTGGCCTCTCTTATTTATACAATCTAGCGGGTGTTGAACTGAGGTGTCTTTTCACTCGCAGGGACAACTTCTCAATTTGGTTGGTTAGAACCACTTTAATATATTATGGGGGACGAATTCTCATTTAGCATATTACAATTAGGGTTTAACCAATCTGCAAAAGGGGATTTGGTCATTTACAATACCCGACATGATCAATCCACAAAAGGGGATTGATCTAATGAATAATACATCAATAGAATACTCTTTGTAGTTACAATATTTCAACACTCCCCCTTAACAAGAAGGGTATTCTACATTAACATCAGGTGAGAGAGAGGACCTCATCATCAACAACATCTTGGAACACTGACTAGAGTATCTATAAATCATCGGAAGTTCTTCTCATCATCAATATCATCATTCTCAACATAGAGCTGGAATGGTATCATCATATACATCAACATGGATTATTATAAAAACTAATACATCATCATCACAGTATGTTGTTGTTCACATCATCACAGCACGAGGCTAGCACATAATCACAACACGAGGCTGGCACATCATCACATCATGAGGCTAGCACATCATCACAGCACGAGGCTGGAACATCATCACAGCAATTAAGTTGGCACATCATCACAACAATTAAGCTAGCACATCATCACAACAATTAAGTTGGCACATCATCATAGCAATTAAGTTGGCACATCATCACAGCAATTAAGTTGCCACATCATCACAACAATTAAGTTGGCACATCATCATAGAAATTAAGCTAGCACATCATCACACAATTAATTTGGCACATCATCACAACAATTAAGCTGGCACATCATCACAACAATTAAGCTGGAAACACAACACTACTCCCCCTTTCAAGGGAGGTCCTTTCATACTATACCAAGATTATCTCAAAAGTGCTCAAACTTTACATGAGATAGAGTCTTGGTCAACACATCAGCAACCTGTTCATCCGTGTTAACATATTGGAGCTTTATGGCTCCTCTCTACACCATGTCACGAATGTAATGATATCGGATCTCTATGTGTTTTGACTTGTCATGAAATATAGGATTCTCTGTCATCTTTATGCATCTCTGGTTATCACATAGGATCATGTTTGCTTCCATCTCTAGGTCTAATAGACATGTCAACAACTTCCAAAACCATATGGATTCACAACTGGCAGAACACACAGCAATGTATTATGCTTCCGTTGTGCTGAGAGAAATGATTGATTTCTTCCTACTCTGCCATGAGATCATGGTTGACCCCATACTGAAACAACATCCTGAAGTGATCTTCCTGTCAGAGAAACTTCGAGCCCAACCTGAATCAGTGTACCCACTCAGTCTGAAGTCATGATCTCCATCATAACTAAGACCACAATCTATTGCACCCTTAAGGTACCTCATCACATGTTTTGCAGAAACTAGGTGAACATGTCTGGGTTCTACCAGAAACTGACTCAAGGTGTTCACAGCAAAACAAATATATGGTCTGGTGTTCATCAAATACATCAGTGATCCAATGATATGTCGATACAGTGTAGCATCAATCAATTCTGACAAAGTGTCGACTAAGAACTTCAACTTGGTTTCCATGGGTGTATTCATGGACTTGCACTCCAACATATCAAATCTCTTTAGGATTTCAACTGCATACTTCCCTTGGTTAAGGAAGATCCTCTCTGGACTCTGTCATACCTCAAGACCTAAGAAATAGTGCATTAGGCCCAGGTCTTTCATCTCAAATTCTGCAGTGAGCTTCTTCTTACATTCAGTGATGATTTTTTCTTCTCCAGTCAAGAATAAGTCATCCACATACAGCAAAAATATAACTGGATCATCATTCATAACCTTGAAGTAGAGGTTAGAATCATCTTTACTCTTGGTAAAGCCTAAGCTCATCAAAAAACTGTCAATCCTTCCATACCAAGCTCTAGGAGCTTGATTCAATCCGTACAGAGCCTTCTTCAACTTACAGACATGAGTATTCATGTCTTCTTCTCTTCAACTTCAAATCCTTGAGGTTGTTCTATATACACTTATTCTTCAATGGCACCATTTAGGAAAATTGTCTTTACGTCCATCTAGTGTAACTTCCACTTCATTTTAGCTGCAAGGGCTATGATGGTTCTGATCGAAGTGTATTTGGCTACAAGAGAAAATGTCTCTTCATATTCAATGCCTTCCTTTTGAGAAAATCCACAAGAAACAAACCTTTCTTTGTACTTCTCAATACTTCCATCAGCAACATGTTTTATTTTGAAAAGTCATTTGGAATATACCACATCCTTGCTCTTCAGTCTGGGAACTATTTCCCATACATCATTCTTTATGATGGATTGGTATTCTTCTATCATGGAATTTGCCCATTCTTTCTTCTGAATGGCTTCTTCAAAGAAGGTAGGCTCCTTCTCTAAGAGGTCACACATCCAAGCCATATAACTGGAGAATGGATTAGGTCTCTTCACTTGTCTCGTGGTTCCTTCGGGGACACCATACTTCTCTCCATATTGAATAATTTCCCTTGCCCAAGCTGGATTTGTCTTGTGGGAGATCGTCATATGGGGAGGTTTTTGAAATTCTAATATGTCATGATCATCTAGAATTTCCTCATCAGGGGAAGCTATGACTTCCCTCACTGGTTCTGTAACTCTGGCAGCCACAGGTTCCTCTTCATATACTTCTTCAAGCTGGCATATTCTTGATTTCTTGAGTGTTGCATCTTCATCAAAGGTCACATCCCTATTGATCTCAATATGATGGTGACCTAGTATATAAAATCTGAAGGCCTTGGAGACCTCACAGTATCCAACAAATATTCCCTTGTTTCCTAAAGGGTCCATCGTGTTTCTCTTCTCTTTTGGAATATGTACAAATACTGGATAGCCAAATATTTTGAGATGGCTTACTTCTAGCTTCTTTTCGGAGAACATCTCTTATGGGGTCTTGAACCCAAGTGTACTATGGGACAATCGGTTTTGTACATATATTGTTGTTTTTGTTGCTTCTTCCCATAAGCACATTGGAAGATCTTGATCATGGATCATGGTCTTCACTACTTCCATTATAGTTATGTTCTTTCTTTCTTCTACACCATTTTGTTAAGGATTGTAAGGAGTGGTGATCTCCCTCTTAATCCCGACATCTTTGCAATAGTTTAAAAAATATTTTGAGGTGTATTCTTCTCCATTATCTGACCTGAGTATCTTGATATTTCTTTCAGAAATATTCTCTATCAAGGCCTTGAATTCCTTGAATTTACTGAACACTTCATCTTTTGATTTCAAAAAGTAAACCTAGGTTTTACGAGAATAGTCATTAATAAAAGATACATAGTATACATACCCACTGATGGAGGATGATGGCATTGGGCCACACACATCTAACTGAATAAGTTCTAAGACTCCTTCTTCTTTAATGTCTCTCTTCAAAAAGGGGTTCTTGATGTTCTTCCCTTGTGCACATCCATTGCACACACCTTCATGGTCAACCTTGAGTTCAGGGAGACCTGTGACTGCCTTGCTTACATACAGTAATGCCTTGTAGTTGATGTCGGATAATCTTCTATGCCAAATTTCACATGGATTCTCAATGGTATGGGTCATGGTTTCTTCTGAGTGACCCTTTAGCTTATACAAACCACCTTCTTCTTCTCCAATAACGATTGATTCTTTCATGGTTTTTCCTTTAGCCCACATAAGAAATTCTCAATATATAAAGGCAACTCTAAAGCCTTTCTTTTCTAAAGCTGATATGGAGAGTAGGTTCTTTGTCAAACCTGGTACATAGAGTACATCCTTCATCTTCATTGGATTCCATGAATTAAGCTTGTAGTTTGATTCTCCTACTCCCTTGATAGGATATTTATAATCATCTTCAAGTGTAACTTTCTGAGAAAACTTCTTTTCTGAAAGGCAAGAGAGAATATTTCTTTGGCATGTCATGTGCTTGGAGGCACCACTATCAATGAGCCAAGTGTCCTCTCCAGGTGATATTGAACCTAAGAGGGGTGATATTAATACATAATCTTCAATTCGTTCTTTAATCATCTTCATGGGTGGCTCTTCATCTTCAACTGCATGGGCATGATACCTCTTGTTTTTCCTCTTGTATTCTTCTCGTCTAGCTGGACAATGTCTTGCAATATTTCCCATCTTGTCACAATGATAGCATTGATAAGATGAGAACTCTCTTTCTTTTGTTTGTCCTTTCTTCTGGAATCTCTTTGGTTGAGATTCTTTATGTATAAATTTGTTTTGGGATTGAGACTCTTTATGAGTTTATTTCTGGAAGTAAGACTTATTTCTTCCTCCTTTAGTGTGAGTGGCTAGGGATTGATATTCATCTCTTGATAGTAAATCTTCTCGATTAGATACTCTTGATTCTTCTTGAATACATTCTTCCCAAAGACTATCTAATTTTACTTTCTCTGTTCTGGCACAAATAGTTTGGATGAATGCATCCCAAGGTCTTGTGAGACCATTAAGGGCCATCATTATGAGTTTTTCTTCGTCTATAGTATCTCCAATTGCTTCTAGTTGTTCTTTGAATTCTGATATTCTGGAGAAATATTCCTAGATCGTTTCTCCTTTCTGCATCCTTGTATTCTTGAGTTGAGTTCTTAGATTCATCTTTTGATTTATGTTCTTTCCTTCATATAATCTAGTTAGGGCATCAAACATTTATTTTGGAGTCTTCTTTGAATATACTTGAGGAATCAAGTGATCTTTGATAGAATCTGCAATGATTCTTTTAGCCTTAATTGTGTCATTTTGGTGATTTTCTTTATCTGCAGCATCGGCGGGTTCTAGTACATCTTCTTTGATGAATCTTTCTAAGTCATTCTCTTCAAGAATGAGTCCAATACTATACTTCCAGGCACGGAATTTTTCCACACTTCTAGCTTGTCAACAACCTTAGTGCTTGTAGACATCTTTTACCTAGAGCTAGGAAAATGACCAAAAAATAAAAATGCTCAAAATTGAATTATGAAATTACCAAGAGGTGTGCTTGGCTGAGGCGAGTAGCCTGGTGTGGTTAGATTTCAAAAAATACAAATTTTACCCCTTCAAATATGATCAGCGGATTTCTAGACTGGTGCTTCTGGTTTTCTGGTACTTCTAGTTTTCTGGTACTTCTGGTACTCTAGTACTTCTGGTTTTCTAGTACCTGGTGAAAACTAGGGTTTCACTTTCTAGGAGATCTAACCATTGAAAAGGCTCATTGATGATGCCAAAGTGTTCCTTGAGGAAGGGTGCACTTTTCTAGATGGCTTTGGGGCTGAAATTATTCTTCAGTTAAAAGCCCTAATTTGCATGTACGGCAATAGTGACGTCTTTCTTGTTGTTTTGAAATATTCTCTCTTCATCTTAGCTCTAATGCCATGTTAGAGTTTAAGCTATTATTAGGTTTCTTTTCAATTCACTAGATAATCATAGCATAGATAGGATCACTGAGAAATACACAATCACAAGAGACACATCATTTATCCTCAGAAACCCTCATTGGGGAGAAAACCCAGCAAAAACTTCCTTAATATAGATAGCCAATACAATGCCAAAAGATAAATCAAACAATACAGAAATTCCTCTCCCAAGAATGCACCTCTCTCTCTCTTCCTTCTTCTCCAACTGCAGCTCCAAACTTGCGCTCTGATGAACAAGTGAGTGAGTGAACAAATGAGGCATTGGCCTCTCTTATTTATACAATCTGGCAGGTGTTGAACTAAGGTGTCTTTTCACTAGCAAGTCTGACTTCTCAATCTGGGTGGTTATAACCACTTTAATATATTCTGGGGGCTGACTTCTCATTTAGCATATTACAATTAGGGTTTGACCAATCCACAAAAGGGGATTTGGTCATTTACAATAACCGACATGATAAATCCACAAAAGGGGATTAATCTAATGAATAATACATTAATAGAATAATATTTGCAGTTACAATATTTCAACACCCCCTCCTCAGGATCATATGGTTCTTATGGTTGGATTGTTGTGGTCATGATGGTAGCAGTGGGTTCTGCATCAATTATCTGTTTCCTTTTATTGTTTTCTAAATCAGATTCTATGTCAGGGTTCGGATGTTTTTCTTTGATCTCGACCACCAATGATTGTTTTGAATGAAATTCATTGGTGTTGTGCCAAGGGATTTTGTGGAAGTCACACCACTTCCTAGTGTCCTTCTCTGTCTTATCGTTACCCTTATTTTCCTATGGCTTGGGCTAGTTGTTTTGAGGTTGGTTGTTATGTGAGTTAGGGATATCTTTACCATACTTTGAATGTTGTGGATTTGTAGACCCAAACTCCCACTCATTATGGTACTTAAATTTCTGCTCAATTTTGATAACATATCGATAAGAAGCTCCCAATGATGAGATGTCCAGAAACTCCATTTCGGTTTGGATGTACCTGTGTAGAGCCCTATGGTATTTCAGAACCAGATGTTGCTCAGAGTATTTGATACCCAAATTGGTGCGAAAGGTATGGAAGGTATTTATGTTGCACATATAGTGTCATTGGTGTCAAAGATGTAATGTGCATGGTGCATAGACAGTATGGTGCACACGATAGTACAACACATAGGTAGTGGAAGTGCATGAAAGGTAAATAGAAATGCAGAGGAACATTGGAAGGTGAAGTTGGTGCCTGAAAGGATTGGTGTCCTCATTCTCTGCGATAGGTTGGTTCTTGATAGGATTGGTGTCCTCATTATCTGTGGCAGGTTGGTTCCTGAGAGGATTGGTGTCCTCATTATCTGTGACAGGTTGGTGCCTGAGAGGATTGGTGTCCATATATGTGGTAGGTGGGTGCCTATCAAGATGAAAATTTCTAAATTATAATTTTGTTCTTTCAAAAGAACATAAATAAATATGTTTTGTGGTTTCCTCCCACATTGGGTTTCCACGTAAAAATCCTGGTGTAATGTGTTTCTTGTGTTGTGTTTTTTTTCTGCATATATTGTTGATTAAATAACTTTAAATTGTTGAAAGGAAATAAAGTTGAATAAATATAATGGAATATTGATTCACCTCCCCCCATCTCATTATTCTTGTAAGTTATAACAATTGGTATCAGAGTGTAGGTTCCTTCAGTAACAGCCTAACAGCTGGAAGGAAGATCACACAGAAAGTATGGCAAGTCAAGATTCATTTTCTTCTTCAACTAGACCTCCTATGTTCAATGGAACAAATTTTTCATTTTGGAAAATCATAATGAATACCTACTTGATGTCTCTTGGTATGGAAGTCTGGACGATTGTGGTAGATGGTTATAAAATCCCAACTACTCTTCCAAATAATGAAGCTAGTAAGAAAGATTACTACAGCAATGCAACAGCTATGAATTCCATCTGAGAACTTGCATAAACAAAAAATTTCAAAGTAATGCAATTGGAATCTGCAAAGGAAATATGGGATAAATTGGTAAATCGTTATGAAGGAGACAAGAAAGTAAAGTTGGCCAAACTTCAATCTTATAGAATGCAATTTGAAATCCTAAGCACGAGTGAAAATGAAAATATTGCAGGTTTCTTTCTCAGAGTTGATGAGACTATAAACATTATAAAAAGGCTAGGTGAGAAGATTCAAGAAGATATAGTAGTTCAAAAGGTACTAAGATCTCTTCCCTCAAGACTTGATACAAGGGTTTCTGCTACAGAAGATATGCATGAACTAGATAAACTGACTATGGACAGGCTCCATGGAATTCTAACTTCTTATGAGATGAGGACTAGGAAAGAACAACCATATATAAAGGATGTAGTATTCAAGGCATCAGTCAAATCTTCAACATCCCAAGATCATGATTCATCAAAACACTTCTCAGATGAAGAAGAAGTTAACTTTGTAAGAAAACTGAAGAGGGGCTCCAGAAAACATAAATTTATGTTACCATTCAAATTCTTTCATTGTGGTAAAGTTGGTCATTTTGCATCTAAATGTCCTTTCGAATAAAACAACACCAATGAAAAAGAAAGAAAAGGCAAGGATAAACCTAGGGAGTTTCAAAAGAAAAACATTTTTTAAAACGAACAGTTTTTATTCAAAAGAGGATAGTAGCATCTTTTCAAACACCGAAGAAGAAGAACATGAGTGAAATATAATTCAAGATGAACAAATTCTCGTGGATTTGGAGCAACACAAACCTTATAAAAATAACAGACATAGAAGAATGTGAAGTTGTAGTAGACATGGAAGGAGAACTCATTAGTGCTCTGGAGGAAATCTCCCGACTCAATAAAAATAATAGACTAAGAAAAGAAAATTTATAGTTTGTAAATAAAAAGACAATGAGATCAGAAAATATATAATCATCTTAAAAATCTAGCTAGAAGATGCCACAAGAAGGGAAGAAATATTGATGAATTAGACAAAACAAAAAGAGAAAATTTGTGACAAACTAGAAACAAAAATAGTTGTTTTAAGAAAGGATATAAAGAAATCCAAGACTCAATTGAAATTCATAAAAGGATCGAAAACTCTAGATAACATTCTTAGGAATCAGAGATCACCAAATGACAAGACAGGGCTAGGATATAAGGAAAGTCTGAAAATTTTCAAAGGTGAATCAAGCACCAACATGTCAACTAGTGAGAAACCTACAAGTTATGCAAATGCTCTCAAGGGTCAGCCTAACAAATCAAAAGATGATATGAAGAAGCAATCAGAATTGGATCAACCCAACTATGCAAACAAATATGAAGCAAGGAAGCAATAGGTGCCTGAATCTTATCAAGCTCACAAACAAAGAATGATTCCTACAAGTAAGTTTTTCATTCCAAGGAATCCAAATTTTTTCTATGGATATTGTTTCTCTTGTGACAACTTTGGACATAAGGCTATGAGTTGTAGGAATTTTAGACATAACAAAAATGTAGGAATGAGATTCCCTAAACCTCGAATGGTTGTGTATCAAAATTCCTTCTCCCCTCTACTAAATGACCTTGAATGCCACATATGTAATAATTTTGGACACAAGGAAAGTGAATGCAAAATCCATATGTTTCCTATCAATGGTATATTGGCAGTGGTTGCTCCAAGCACATGACAGGAGACAAGAGTATGTTTGAATTCCTAACTGAAGAAAAAGGTGTTAATGTAACTTTTGGAAACAATGCTCCATCTAGAATTAGAGGAAAATGAACTATCGTACTAGATGAGGATAAGAAGGGAAAGACCAAAGAACAAAATGTGTTGTATGTAGATTGTCTAAAACATAACTTGTTGAGTGTAAGTTAAATGTTTGACCAATGACACAATGTTCTCTTCCATTCAAAAGGTTGTAAAGTAATGGATGTGAATACAAGGAAGATTGTTGTAAAAGTAATCAGAACTTCAAGGAATGTGTATGTTCTAGAAGAAGGAAAAGAAAAAGATTGCATTGGTAAAACTGATGAGAGTTGGCTTTAGCACAAAAGACTAGGTCATCTTATCTTTAAACATCTTTTTAAGCTAGGAAGAAAAGATGTTGTGAGAGATATGTCTAAAATTTCCAAACTTGAGAATATTGTTTGTAAGTCATGTCAGTTTGGAAAGCAGTCAAGAGTTCAATTCAAGGTAAGAGAACACTCCACCACTCAACCTCTTGAGATAATTCATATAGATATATGTGGCCCTACTATTAAACAATCACCTTGAAGTGAAAGATATTTCATTTTGTTAATTGATGACTATACCATAATGACTTGGGTTGGATTGTTGAAGCATAAATTTGAAGTTTTTGAAAAAATTAAAATATTCAAAGCACAGGTAGAAAATGAAATGGAATTAAAAATAAAGTGACTAAGATTAGACAGAGGAGGAGAATTCACTTTTAATGAATTCAACAGTTACTTTGAAAATCATGGGATCAAGAGACAATTTTCTATTGCTAGAACCCCTTAGCAGAATGGAGTAGTAGAAAGGATGAACATAACAGTTCAAGAAATGGACAGGGCATGATTGATGAATCTGAAGTACCTAAAACATTTTGGGGGGAATTTTTTCACATTCTTAATAAAGCGCACATAAGAGTAAACAGTGGTAAAACCCTTATCAGCTATAGCATGGCAGACCAACATAAATAGAGCACTTCAAATATTTTGGAAGAAAATTCTACATTAAAAGAAATGAAGATTACTTAGGTAAGTTTGAATCTAGAGTTGATGAAGGTATCATGTTAGGATACTCCTCTAGAAGTAAAGGATACAAGTGTTGCAACAAAAGGCTCCATAAGATAATTGAGAGCATATATATAAAGGTAGATGAGGGACCACTTCATTCAGTGAGACATCAACACCATAATGATCAATATGATGAACCAATCAGCAATGTGTTACAAGATGATGGAATGGATGAGCAACAGGAACAAGATTATTCAAAAGGAGAGGATAGAATGGAAACATCATAGTGAAAGACCCCATCAAGGTATGTTCAAAAACATCATCCAGAGAGCCAAATTGTTGGAAACAAGGAAGCAGGTGTACAAACAAGAAGAAAACTAATAGATACATCTTGTTCTACAAACTTTGCACCATTATCCATGAGTTAACCAAAAAAAATTATGCAAGCAAGTCACGATGAACATTGGGTCAAATCCATGAATTAATAACTAGACCAAATAGATAAAAATAAGACTTGGGATATTGTCCCAAGACCAAATGAGAAGAATGTAATTGGAACTAAATGGGTATACAGAAAAAAGTTAAATGAATATGGACAGATAGTAAAAAACAAGGCCAAATTGGTATGCAAAGGGTATGCTCAAGTCGAAGGAGTGGACTTTGAAGAAACTTTTTCCCCTGTTGCAAGAACTGAAGCTATCATGATGTTTTTGGTTGTTGCATGCTATAGAAAATTCCAAGTCTACTAGATGGATGTAAAATCAACATTTTTGAATGGTGACCTTCATGAAGAAGTTTATGTGGAGTGACCAAAAGGTTTTCTGCCAACTGACAAAAAGGATTATGTATGTCGATTAAAGAAAAACCTATATGGGATAAAACAGGCTCCAAGAGCTTAGTATTATAGACTCGACAAGTATTTTCACTAGCAAGGTTTTAAAAAGGGAACAACTAAAAAAAACTTATACATCAAGGTTGAAGGTAATGACCTATTAATTATTGTAGTATATGTTGATAATATTATTTTTTACAGTAACATTGAACTAATGAGTAAGAAAGTTGCAGTTGCAATGAAACAAGAGTTTTAGATGTCCATGTTAGGAGAAATCTCTTTCTTTCTTGGGCTATAGATTCATCAATCAGAAAGAGGAATTTTCATTTCTCAAAGTAAATATCTCAAGGAAATCTTGAAGAAGTTTGGCATGGAAAACTGCGCACCAGTGAGCACTCTTATGACCATCAATTGAAAAATTAGAAAGGATGATGATGCTCCAGAAGTGAGATCGGAAGAG